>QMIH01000091.1:534712-616506 GCA_003987875.1 Clarias batrachus
TTTTTATGAACACTCATGTACAAAGCATTAAAATGATTGTATTTGCTAAACAGTGATGTAATTTCATTAGCACTGTTATTACAACAGAAACAGAAAAAAAAGCTCATGCATTAATACATTTAAACTGCATAATTTTTTTAGAAACTTTGTGGTTTTTCAAGCTGTTTTTGAGAATCCTGTTTACAAGAAGCTTACAAGAGGGTCTCGAATACTGCATGAATGAACGTGTAGAGGGATCCATACGCTAGTCTCGTTCTGTTTACACAGCAGGGCTTTCCGGGGAAAAAAAAAAACGTGCATTTATTGCGCCCCTGAACTGAACATAAAGAACTGAGAGGATAAGGCAAGAGTCCAATAACTTGTGCTTGGTGGTGAGAACCTCAGTTAACATTTTTAACAATAAGTTATTTTTTTTAACCAAACGCCTGTTTTTCAGGAATAATGATTTGATATTAACGGACGGTAACAATGCTCAGCCTCGCTGGCAATACCGTTAAATGTTGATGAACTTAAAGACTTACAGTAATACAAAATGATAGGTCAAGCTTACCAAGACACTGTTTTTCATTTTCTTTTTTTCATTTTCTGTTCTGCACGTCAGTTCTGTTCTTCCCTCTTCTGTCCATTTTGCATACGTGACAACTATTAGTGCTTAATTGATATTTTATTTATTTGTTTATTTATTTAATTATTTTTACTCGTTTAAAATGTTAAACAAAAATAGTCTCTTAACAAATATGATTTAATAATTTTTATAATTTTCAAATATTTTTTTTCACAATAGCGCCCCCCTCCGTGTGGCGCCCCCATGCACTGCATATACTGCATACCCCATTTTTGCGCCCCTGTCACAGGCCAGTGTGCACAAAATTGTGCCCATATTAATAAGTGCATTGTGTTATTGCCAGAGTCCCGAATTGCACTCTGTACAAAACACACATTAACCTTTTACAATATGTGACGGTGACTATACATAACTGTTATCTCTCTTTCTCTTCTCAAGCTGCACATGTTGCCCCTGAGCTGCCAGTGATCCCGACCCGCTCTGACTCGTCCCGGTGCCCCATTTCGGCTTGGCGATCTTGTTGCATGGAGGCCTGGTGTTATCTGCTTGGGATGCATGAGTGACTGGGGACGGACATGCTCTCTCTGAGGACTTGCATCTTCAGTCACTCAATAGTTCAGGACTGGAATTCCCTACAGTCTACCTGAGTCTCCACTGCTGGACGAGCTGGACTCCATTAACTTTAACACCTCTTCTGTTGTATTGAACTTCCAGCTTCCCAACACACTGTAAACCCTAATGCTCAAAGTAATTAAACATATTGAGTCCTGTTAACTTAAATAATTACAGTTAGTTCAAATTAATAGACCTTGATGAGGATTTAGAACTTTTTGGTATTTGAGTTTGTAGAAATGACAAGTTAGCTGAACAAATTGGATATTTTAAGTAACTGTATGTACTTAAGTAACAGTAACTGCATCCTCAATGTCTTTAGATCACTCCGGCCCTGGTTTGGTAGCGATCGTATAAATTCCCTAGCAGGAGTATATCAATGTTTTTGCGAATGACCCAAAATAACCGGCCTCCTGTTGAGTTGAGCCCAGGACATGTAGTGCGAAAGTTGTTCGGCTCAATGAGCTCGAAATGTGTACCGAGTTTTCCGTGTGTCTACCTGAAAGTGTGTATGAGCTATCCAGCAAAATCTCTTGTGGGGGCCCCTGGGGTGGACTCTCCGGCATCCGAATGTCAGCAGATTCCTGTACAAGTTAGGCTCCTCAATAATGCAAGTAAAGAACGATTAATATGAATGAGTACAACAAACTCAAAAAATTATAGTTCTGTTTACTTAAAATTGGAAACATCATTACTTTTAAAAAAATTGATTACTTAAAAAAAACTGATTACCTCAACTTTTTTGCCAACTTATTCGGGTTCACAGTGTATAAGTGCAGATGAATCCCTGCTGTCCTTTATCAGCCGGATGAGGATGGCTTCCCTGCTCAGTCTGGTTCCTCTCAAGGTTTCTTCCTGTCTGATCTTTTTGAGGTTTATATATATTGTTTATATTTTATACATAGTGTTTTGATTCTGCAAAGCTGTTTGCGACAATGACCATAGTTAAAAACGCTGTACAAATAATATTGAATTAAATTTGGATGATTGTCCTGGACATTTAATGAAACCAATGTTCTTCACATGAAATAAAGAATCAATCTTTTCCAGTGCAACATGTCTAGTGTAGGCTTGTCTTTGTTCTTAAATATAATCTGAGACTATGTTGATATTCTAGTGGCATCAATTATAATTACTGTAACTCATAACAGCATGATGTGTTTTTTTTTTTAACCCTTTAAAACATCAATGCTTGTATTTCAGGAGGTTCAACTGTTCTGTAACTAAAGACTTACATGATTTACATTCAACAGTTTACGATACATCATTTCAGTTCCTAAAACGTCAGGAGAATTAAAGTTCAAACAGACTGAGTTTACCTTTTGAGGACAGCATTTCGACATTTTGTCCTTGTTTTTCGTGTAAAACATCATAACAAACCACGCGGGTTGGCCTGGAAAATTACAAGCACGTCACTCACACGTGCTTGTGAGTGCTCAGTGCTCGCCCAGAGAGCGAGCACTGCCATCTGCTGGATAAAACCGACATTGCAGTCGAGGCCTATACTCATGTCACGTTCAAGTAATCAGTGCTGTAGGTGTGTTAAGAGACTAGGAACTGTGCTGCTTAATGCAGTCTAGTCAACAACACTGACTATATCAATTATATGGAGATTTCAGGCCCTGTGCTGTGATTGGGCAGTGATTGCATCTGAGTGCAGCACACAGGTGATAATTAATTGCATAGCAAGAGGCAAGGCACTGTTTAATTCTTAAAAAAAACAGAAAGGTACTGATTGCTCAAGGGTTTTCCATCGCCGCATGCGACACTGTCCTCATTTCATGCATTTCCCCCATGGAATCGTGTTCATAAAATGTTGTTAAAGTATTGGTAAAGCTGATATTTCTGTTTTTCTTTGTTTTGTCTCGAGTCTTCAGCATGTGTTTGTGCATTCATTCACTCCAAACACATGTATTAGTAACAGGGTTGTAAAGAAATGGTGGTTCAACAGTTAAACAAAAGCCATAAAACATCAACTGTGAAGCATATTACCTAGCTATTCTAACCGCTAATGAGACTGCAAATAAGAAAAATAGATACAATATTTAAATATACAACACCAGCAGATGACTAACTGTCTCGTCAGTGAGTTGCAGAACAGCTAACGCTCTGGGTTACTAATTACCAATGGTGAGTAAGGGCCCTTAATCCTCTCTGCTGCAAGGCGATATACGATGCCTGACCCTGCCATCTAACCCAGCTTCCCAACAGGCTGGGAATGTGAGAAAAAAAATCACTATGCTGTAATGTGTATTTTTTTAATAAACAGGATGGAAATCCTTACTGATGCATAAAAAAAAAAATTAGGCTGAAAGTATCAGACTGAACCTGTTTATCAACACAATATAATTACATAATTATAATAAACAATAAATAGTAGTTAATAAAGGAGTTGCAAAGCTGGAATAATTGAATGATCACAGCACATTTAAAGGTAAACTATAAACACTATAAATATACACTACCTTGGGGTGCAAAATGTGTCATACTTGGGACAAAATTAAGTACAGAAAAAAATGGTAAGAACATAAATAATGTGTTTGATTTTACAGAATGTCTCTTCATTATGGCAACTTGACCAATTCAGTAAGTGTTGGATATTAAGAAGATTATGTTTCTATTTATGTTGATTTTGATATTTTAGGGTGCCGGAAGAGAAATTCTAATTCAGATTTGTTCGAAATAGTTTAAAGTACATAATTTTTTTAATAGATGTGCATTTTCCTTTTCTTTTTATATTAAACCAAATCATAGGCAAACTCTTGCATTTGACTGTAATAAAGTACATCAAAAGAATTAAAAGTTTTCACTAAATTTTGGCCAAGTATCTGGCTTACTTTATAAGTATCTTTCTTGCTGTAGTTTCCAAATTCACCGTAACACATGAAATGCAAGCAGGACTTCTTTTTTTTAAAATTAATATCAGTTTTTTTAATCCTGTCCCCAGGAAAAGTTAGGCACGATCAATTTGATGAATAAATTTATCTGAACCGTCACTGATTAAAACTTTGTATATCTACACATGGTACATGGCACATCAGGTTAAATGGAACATATATCAATTAATTTTCCTTTGGCTTTTCCTGGAAAGGGTCCTGCAGCACCATTATGGTATGTAGCATAGTGGACTCACACTACACAGATCTACCGGGGTGGCAATTGTCACCCTAAGAAAAAGCCTTGCCACCCCATTTACCACCCCAGGACTAGTGTCCAAGTGTTCTAAAAATAAAAGAGTTTTTTAATTTATCTGACGTTCCAATCCAGATATCAGGTTCAAGTCAATCACACATCAGCCTTTATTTAATTTTTATAGGACAATGTAARAATGTGCACCCTAGTGTATACACCSAATAAGMATAGYGTTCYTKGAATCYACAAAAACCATGCAAGGATGCTTGCTTCAGTGTTGCCTCCCCTCATAATTTTAATGCCACCCCATAAAAAAATTTCTAGATCCGCCCCTGCCCACAGGCCAAAGACATGTAGATTAGGTTAATTGGCATTCCACACATAGTGTGTGTGATGGATTGGTACCCAACCTTGTGCCCTAAGTATAGGCTCTGTAGTATAGGTGTAGGCCCCAGGTCTCCGAAGCCCTGTACACAAGATAAGCGATATAGAAGATGAATAAATGAATGAATGAATGAATGAATTCTCACCCTGGACTAGCCTATTTTGCATGACTTTGGCCTGTGAGAGGAAACTGACCAAACACGGGAAGAACATATAAACGCCATACAAATAGGCGGGAATCGAACCAAGACCCTGGAGGTGCAAGGCGATAGTACTAGCCACTTAGCCACTAAGGTGTATCATGCGATTGAGATTTTTTTTAAAAATAAATATTAATTCACCTACATAAGGGTGCAGTAATTTTTTTTTTTTGCTCCAAATTCCAGAATATATGATCGCTTACACTCATCACGTGTCTGCGCCATTGTACATAAATTCGCGCGGTTTACCTGCACGCGCCCTGTGGTCTCGCGTGATTTGGCGTGACTGCACTGCGAGAATCTCGCAAAGCCGCCATCGCTACAGCTACACACACAAACTGAGTAGTCTGTGAGTAGGCTTAGGACTGACAACAACACTAAGACAGACAGGAGTCCAGGCCTTGGATAAAGGTCGAAAAAGGATTCACAAATGATTATATGTCGCTGTCCTGATTAACGACAACCCCCCAAAAACCGTGTTTGATGTTTGAAGAGAGTCAACACACTCACTGAAAAAAATAACAAAAAAACAAAACATGTCTAATCTGAGCAAAGGCGGCACCAAGAAGGACACTAAAATGAGGATACGAGCTTTTCCTGTAAGTAGTAGCCGGTGTTATTAAGAACAGAGAAAATCCCAGCTTTCTCGAGTCCCTGTTTGACATCCTGTGCTAATCTGTGGTGCTGAATCTCTCCTACCTGCTTCCATAGCTACACGTCTGCTCGCGTAGTTACAAGTCTGACTCAAATAGCAAATAGTCTTATTACAGGCCTCATCTAGACACAGTGTAAACCGGGCAGCATATTTTCTTATACACACACGGTACACTAATGTTTGCATGTTGCAGAAAACTTTTGGCAGCTAGCTAGCTAGCTTGTCAGAGAAGTTCAGCTAGCCAGGTAGCATTAGCTCTTGCTGCTTCTGTTGGTGCCAGTACATAGCTAGCTAGCTTATTTATACTGTTCATCTGTGTTGGCATGAAAATGACACACTCAAGACAGTTGTTCGGTTAGTGTGAGGTGTGTTTGAGGAGAAGTAACTGATTGTGTCTTAGCCCCGTAGTGTAACTTGTTTCATATTGAAAGCTAGGCTTGGAGTTAGCGTTATTTCCTCAGCTTGCTAGTTAGCCAGACTGCGAGGGCAATAAAACTAATCTCAGAGTTTTAAATCCATCATGTCTGATAAGGTTGTAATCAAGCTGAATAAGACTGGGCAACACGTAGGGGAAAATGCTGCATGGTTTGTTTTGCTGGCCTGATCATCACATTTACTGTGACTTGAAGTCGCTTTGTTTTAAGCCAGACTACAGACAGACTGCACGTCATTAACTGCAGTCAAACTCAGCACGTGCGGGTCTGATCACAGATCACTGTAAAGAGATGCTTCAAAGCTGAGGCCCGGCTCAGTCACTGGACATCCAGCCTGTGTACATGTAATAAACACGCCTCCAGTGCTCATTTGTTGTCTTCAATCAGTTAGGAAGGCAGAATAAGAGACTTCTTATTTCTCAGAATACCCATGGTTTGTGTTGTGTTTATACAGGGATAACCGCTGAATTTTTACCAGTTTAGTTGGTCAGGGTTTTGGTGGAGCTGGAACAAGAATACAATCCATCAATCCATATCCATCTATCCATCCATGACCCATTATAGCGCAATTAGGTACAGTGGTGATCGTATTAATTCCCATTTTACGACAGGAGGTGGTAGGAGTTTTCACGCACTATGGGCAATTTGGAAATGCCAATTGGTCTAATCTGCATATCTTTGGACTGTGAGAGGAAACCGGAGTACTGGAGGAAACTCACCAAGCACAGGGAGAACATGCAAACTCCATGCACACAGACTCCCAGGAGGAAATTGAATGGGCCCCTGGAGGGGCAAGGCAACAATGCTAACCAGAAAGCCACTGTGCCACCCATCAGTCCATATGCATATCGTATATAAGGGAAGAGAATCACCAGGGATCTTCTGGTACGATATTAACACAATAGTCGTCTGCTGATTCGATTTTTATTGCAAATCTGTTTCACAATGTCCAATTCGATATTAGACTTTGTTTTTGTATAAAATTTTGTTGTAATTCTAAACAAGCATAGCAAGTAATTTGCTTCTATCACACACAATGCTGTTCTGTATGAACCTGCAGGATTATAGAGAAACTACCTTCAAATCGTCTTTGACTTTTTTTCTTTGCCCAAATGCTTGTTCGTGTTCGACTACTTGTTCAGGTGTTGGTAACGTTGCTCTTCAGAACTGTCGGGTCAAGGGTTTTTGGTGCGGTGTTAAAGAAAGTACAGTGGTACGTCAGCAAATTCTGAAGGCGAAATTTTGATTTAAACAAAACAGTCAGTGTGGACATCAGTGTCCCAATCATAAACACTATACACTGAAAGGGCTTAAGAGCTATGGGAGGACCACATTGTAGACTCAACTGGTCAGGGTTATGGTTAAAGTATTACTCTACTATCAGGGACAGTTTAGATATTTTCACACACGCACACACACAATTTGCATAATAATATACAGAATATGATGCAGAATTCTGCTCAAGCTTGTGATCATGCATGCACATCTGTTTCTGCTTTTTCATCAGTGTGTTGCAAGACAGCTGTTTATTTACTGTGCATGTTTATGCTAATTTGATTAGTTCCTATTTCTCACATCCACACTGTAGCTCTCGCTTATCATAAAGCAGCTACTGACTGGGTTGGTGACTTGCACAGGCTTACCCAGAGACACGTGAAGCTAGCCAGTGTATCTCACGGCACCAGTGGCTCTTCCATGCTTGGATGCATCACTGAGGAACTGACATCTGTTTTAAGGTGTGGACATTGCAGCCTTGTTTCTCCTCCAGCGTGTTTTCTGCAGACACAGTGTAAGCACTAAAGTCATGTACTATGGATGTAGTTTTAGTGGGAGAAATTGGAAACTTCGTTCAGCCTTTGCTCTACAGTTTGTGTGGTAGTAAAGCAGTTATGTTCCAGTCACCTCTGGTGTAATGACTTGTAATAGGAAGGTAGTGTTACATTGCTCTTAGTGGTTGTTAAGCCACTTTTCACTGCCTGGAATGTGTCCTAGCACTTCTTCTCCCTCACTGTGGTGTAATGTGTTCTTAAAGGGCAAAGTATCAAAAAAGTTGTGGATGTGAATCCTGTTTCTGTTTCCACAATTTAGATACTGTGGTCAGAGCAGTGGCTTGATCAGTGATGAGTGCATAGGGCATTTTTCCTCATGACATGGGTCCGTCTGGGTCATCTTCTATTGAATAAATTAAATTCTCTCAACCATAACCATAATTCCTCTTGGCACCTGCTGCTTTAAAAACGATAACGTGAAAGTGGCTCTGTTTCCTTTTTGCTTTTCTTAAATTTTTCTTCAACTTTTCTTAAATTTGTTTTTGCAGTTTGAACACCTCGCAGCAACCAGAACCACTTCACCCATAACACAAAAAATATACAGTGGAGCCTCGGATTGCAAGTACCGCGGTTTGCACAAAAATTTGTAATACATTTTCACTTGAAAAATGAGCAAGTCTTTGTTTACGAATGCCAAGTATCATGTGGCACACATGCGCTTCTTGTTTTGACGTTGAGCATCACGTGTTCACTACTGAGCCAATGGTTTTTCTCACTCTTGCGCTGCGGAATTGTAATCGTCTCCCCTGCTTCGTCTTAATGTGCGTCTCTTACTGGTATAATCAACATCCGTCCCCATATGTACTGTTTACTATAACACTGTGACCCTGCGTGTAAAGCATCTTTTATTTTGTGTTTGTATGCATATGTGCGTGAAAGCCGTCCTTTCGTAAAGCATAAGCAAGTCTCATTAAAGAGGTTAAAGATCCATTTTTTCTCTCTGTGTCAACCAGCACTGTTTGCGTGTGCGTGTGCAACATTGGACGTGCTCCTCCCCCCCCCCCCCGTCTCACGTCACACAAACACACACACACACTCTTAATGGAAACACTGCTCTGTCGCGATTCTTTTCTAAGGTAATGTGCAGGTTGATTAGTTTCATTTTTACTTTACAGCAGTGAATCCGTTAGTGTGCGCTCACTCGAGTGTGGGAGAGATTTCTTGTTAATTTTACTGATAAAACAGTGTTTGTGTTAATGTGTGTGTGTGAAACTCCAATAAGAGAGGAGGCAGGGTTACTGTGTAAGACAGTAAGTAAGTGTAAGTAGTCTCCTCTTACTTTAGCTTCACACACACAGCGTGCGCATGCACAAACACACAGTTACACAGCACCTGCGCGCACAAACGCACACACAAACAGCTCATGCACGCACAAACACTGACGGAAACAATATCTGTCAGGGTTATTTTTACTTTAGGTAAGGTAAAGTGCAGGTTAATTTAATTTTTACTTTATGTTTTGTATTAATTATTTGTATGTATTTATTTTGTTCGGCTGTCGAACGAATAATTTGAGTTTCCATTATTTCTTATGGGGAAATTTGCTTTAATTTACGAGTGTTTTGATATACAAACCCGCTTCCGGAGCAAATTATGCTCATAACCCAAGGTTTCTGTGTACACTGATTCAGTGCTTTGATCAGCGTCCATGTAAACAGTTAAGTGGGAGTCTTTGATCAGAATAATCTGTTTGAAGTAATTGACTTGACTTGAATACTTTATTTCAAACATATCTTCAAGTGTGCAAGAAATGGGGGAATTGGGAAGTGGGGCAAATGTGCGCAGAAATTCTGGGATTCTGATTATCGGGGTCCAGGTAAGTACATGTATTTTGCTTCCACGCCACGTGGCTAATAGCCTTATCTGAGGACTTTATTCTGTCATATCTGATTACACAAACACATTCACATACTGCTCATGCTTAGAGTTTTTTTCTGTAAATAAGCATTTACGTCACCCGACCTATAATGCAGACCTGGGTTACTATAGATTTATATCATATGTGATGCTTTACAGCACAGACCCGCTTTGGCTCATTTACTTCTTAAAGAAGCATGACAAATGTGTCCAGTCTATCAGCATTAATTAGTTTTCAGACTTGCAAATGAATAAATTCAGGACAGAAACTTTACCACTGGATAAATTCTCTGCTGTTGATGTATTCAGTTGTGAAGTATTGAGTGGAGCTCTTTACGTTAACAGGTTTGTTCTTGATACTGGACCTACAAACTGTGTGTAGCTGGTGAAAGGTTTCTGTCTGTGTTCTCGAGAAAATATGACTTTGTTTTAATAAAAGTTAGCGCTGAACACGTTGATCTGGTTCCACTTTGAGAAGCAAAGGCAGGACTGTGACAGCAGGTGCAGTCAGCCGTTCATGCTGAGTCATTGCTAGTCTGTGTTTGTGTGTCTCTCTCACACACACACACACACACAATTACAGAGGTAAACATGGACCTTTTTGATGCTATACAGAAGTTAGTTATATGGCGTAGGGGTGGACAGGTCTCTAACCTGCCTGACTGGCACAAACAGGTCACATGTCCCTTCTTTTTCAGCATTATGAGTAGCAGCTAAATGACATAAATATCTACAAAAACGTGCAATAAACTTCATTAAGCATGGTGATTACTTGTGACATGAAGCATGCACGTCTTTCTAATAAAAACACGTAATTGTACTTCTATTCTTTATTATCTTATGTGTCTGTTACTGAAGCCAAGTTTGATATTGTTCTTTTACATGTACAAAAAAGTATTACGCACAGATGCTCAGATCTACAAATAGGTCAGTGATGCACTTCCTTGTTTACTAAAACAGAAGTGTGCAGCACACTCTCTTTCTCAGCTCTCACCACTTTTGGCATATGACATGATTAGCGCACTTGCCCACCTTCTACTTTTTAAATTAGATTTCTTGATAAAACTTAACCAACTGACTAAGATGTTCGCATCATCTTTCAGAAAATAAATCGTCTTGTGTCCCGTTTATAAAACAGCACGCTCAGTTTATTCATATTTTAGCCACGCTAACCTTGAAGTACATTGTAGTGAAGTAAGTATTAGTTATATGAACTCATTTAAAGCAGTGAAGTTGCATTTACTGGTGATGGTAGTTGGTAACTTTTCCATAATTGATCAGTTTGGGTAAACCGATCAATGATTGATTAATAATCGGGTTAATCACACAGTACAATGCTTCTTATGTTGGGTTTCTCAAGTCTCTCAGTCAAAAACAAAGAAAAATTCAGGTGCATAGAAGTAGATTAAAATAGCTCTTGGGTGTTATAAATGTTCCTATTATGCAGATCAGAGTAATATGCATGTTTCTTATTTTGGAACTTCTAGAAAACACACACTTGTATCACTTTTGTCTTATAAGTCTTATTTTACTTATGCACACTGCATATTCTCTTGTGTTCCAGCTTATAAGTTCCTTCTTATCTATGTATAATGTGGCAGGTTTCACCTTAGAAACTCCCCGCACAAAGGCCCTAAAGTCTGTGATACCATTCTCAGCTTCTTCACCCATCACAGAAATGCTCCAGCATACTTGCTTCCATGCTGCTCAAATCAGCATTATGAGCCCAAATTTCACTCCTGGGGTATAGATGAATTTTAAGGCGTGTCATATTTCTAAAATGCATGATGCTACATGTGGGAAAGAGCCAGTGAGCAGAGACTTCTGACGGAGGTATCGCCATCAGCATGGGTCACACGTAACTCAGCATTAAGAAATGCTTCTGTTTAATAGGAAATTAAACAGAGCAGTTAGAGATCAAAAGGCATCGTCATGGTCATTTGCTGTAATGGTGAATTCTTATATGCACGGATAGGGATTTGTCTCAGTTAAATAATTTCTCCAATGTAAACAAACATTGCGTACATAGAGTAAATAACATTTTAAATACATTTTTATTTAGTCATTTGAATTTTGTTCAGTGAGAGACCATTTCACATAGTATTAATCTGATCTAGTTACATAATAAAATCTTGTCAAGATGTTGACACTGATGAAAATATAAAACCGTTTACAAGAATAGTAATGATGCTACATGAAGAGTAACAATGCTTGTAACATTGATTCTGAGCTAAGTTGAGTGTGCTGGGCTTAATCTTAATCAATGCTGTAAAAATACATGATCAAATTATGTCGGATACAGGGAAAACAAATTGTTTTGAAGTAACTGGCTAATGGAACTGATGCATGCATTATGATGCAAGAATGCATAACTTATGATGCAATAAACAAGCGCGTTAACGTAATACTTAAATACATTTATCCACCAATCAGCCATAACCTTAAAAATACATGTGCCTAATATTGTGCAAGTCTCGCTTGTGCCACAAACCCCCCCTCTGTCCTATTGGGGCATGGACTTCCCAAGACCACTGAAGGTGTGCAGTGGTATCTGGTACCAAGGTGTTGGCAGCAAATCATTTAAGTCCTTTAAGTTGCAAAGTAGAAATACGTTTGTCCATCACATCCCACAGATACTTTGCAGCAAACTAATTTGCAGGCCAAATCAAATTCCTCAAACCATCCCTGAACAATGTTTGAAGTCTGGCAGCATGAATTATCATGCTGAAAGATTCACTGCAGTTAGGGAGTATCATTGTAATGAAGGGGTGTACTTTGTAGGAATGTTTAGGTGGTACTTGTCAAACTGACATCCACAGGAATGGAGCCAGCAGAGCCACTGCCTCTGGTCGGTTGTCTTCTTCCCCTAATGCATCCTTTCCGTTACAGCCAGCATAAATTTTTTTCAGCAATTTGTGCCATTTACATCATTCTCATTAACATCAGTGATACCTGAGCACCCATCAACCTGTCACTGGTTAACTGACTGTCCTTCATAGGACTACATTTGGTACCACTGCATCTCACAATATTGCCCATTTTGGATCCTTACACTTGCCCATTTTTCTCTGTGTCAACTTTAAGAACTGACTGATCACTTCATATCTTGTACATCCCTCCCCTTGCAGTTGACATTGTAATTAGATGATCACCATTATTCAGTGCAGACAGCTGTATGTGTTCACTTGTAACTCCTAGTTAACTCGGAGGCCTGCCTTCCTCTCGTGTCAAAGCGCATGACGGTGTTAACAACTTCCATATGAGACTGAACTATCTATCTGGGCCACACAAAAAAAAAACACCAAGAGGGTGAATTGCAAGAACAGCAAATGTGTAAACTTGAGTAATTCAAGGTTGTCTTCTATCATGTCCAAGTTTGATGTCAGAAACACTAACAAAAGTGGACAGGTCAATTGTGTTATGCCTGCTCTAACCGCCATTCACGAGAATTTGATTAAACCTATACAGAACCTTTATTAGGAAGCATAGATGTGCACTAGGTCTTTCATTTTTAACAACACATTCAGTGGCCAGACAACACGTCTTCTTTGAAAGAATAGTTGTTATATTTTTTATCAAACTATCTGCAGATGCAGGTGTATGTGCACCATATGATTCATAATTTAATTCTGATGGTTTGGGATTTGGGGATTAGAAGACATCTGGTAAAAAAAAAAAAAAATCAAAATGTAGCAAGCGACCTAAAGTAGAACATTTCATAACATGGGTTTTGCTTCTACCATTTAATTGGTCAGTTAGACTGTGAGGAGATACACTTAGGAATACCCTTTTTTCAGAACATCTTATTGATACTGCTACCAAAATCCTGTAAGCTACTTGATATTAAACAATCTATGGAACATTTGATTAGGTTTTGTTTATGTTGCTTTTTTCAAATGTTTTTGTGTTGAAAATCATGAAAAGTATTAACGGGGAGTGTAAGGGTAGCCAGGCCTGGTATTGCAAATAATAAACAAATATTGAATGTTGATTACCTGTGATATTGCAGATGACTATGGATGAAAGGTATGTGAACAACATCTGGGAACTGTTGAAGAATGCCATCCAAGAGATCCAGAGGAAGAACAACAGCGGCTTAAGCTTTGAGGAACTGTACAGAAATGCCTACACCATGGTACTGCACAAACACGGCGAGAAGCTCTACACCGGCCTGCGGGAGGTCGTCACAGAACACCTAATCAATAAAGTATGTTCATTTTACAATTTACAGCATTAATACAGAGCTGTGATGTTGATCAGTGCTGCTGGCACAAATTTAAAATCAACTACCAGATCATTTACAGGGTCTGATGGAATTAGTTTTTTTTTTTTTTTGTAGATGTGGATGATTTTACAAAATTCATCTGGTTTGTGACTTTTAGAAATATTTTACTCACAAATTGTTGCCATCAGGGTTAGACTAATCAAATAGCATAATGTAAATTCACTAGCACACATTCAGAATGGTGACAAATCGCTAAAGGATTTAATTATAAAAAGAGTAACCTAAACAAACTAAACTGTGTCAGGGTCTGCTTTCACCCTCAGCTCTATTTCTTCCTGTTTATCTAAATGTTCTATAAATCAGTCACCTATATATGGATGTTGCATAAAAATAATTTTTCATCTTTTTCCCCCTTGCGTGTTAAGGTCAGAGAAGACGTACTCAACTCCTTAAACAATAATTTCCTCCAGACGCTAAACCAGGCATGGAACGATCATCAGACAGCCATGGTCATGATACGAGACATTTTAATGTACATGGTAAGCAGATATAGAATAAAAGAATAAAAGGTGTCAGTTTTTCATATGGGAGGTATTGATAGGTTTGCAGTTTCGTCCAGTGGCTTTGTTAAACTTTCTCGAAAATCAGCACTACATTGTGCTACACCCATACAACAGTACATATTGGCAGTTATTACAGTTGACTGAAATGTTTTCTAGGGGAAATGCGATGTAAAAGTGCAAAGTCCCCAAAAGGATTTAAACTGACATTCTGACTGTTTAATCAGTCAAACCTGTCCATCTGATCAGTCTTAGTAGCTAATGTCAGATAATCTTTAGGCTACCTTTCATCTGCATGAGTGGCCAGATAAAGGCTTCCAGCCATTTGCAGTCTGTCCCAAGTTTTAAATGACCTGCAATCTGTTTCCAAAGTAACAAGTTCCTAGTTAGAACACTAGGTGTTGCTGGCGTATTAAGCTAGATTTGAGTTCAATCTTCCTTCCATTTACCCATTTCACTCCGCCATTGATTTCAGTTGTTCTAGCCTGCATAACTGACGGTTATCACTGTGAACAAAAGAGAGCAAACGCCAGCGATATAATGTAATCTGTCTAAATTAATCTGCCAGGAAACAGTTGTGATGTAGTTGCATGTAATTTGTAATGAACACCCACAACTAGTGAAATATTTAATATGTTACAGCACTGTTAAGATTTAGGACGCAAAGTGTTTTTAATGATTTACTTGTATAAGTTAGATCCTAATGCTGGTCAACCATGCATTCATCCATGCTTCACCCTGAGTGGAGATTTAAATACAAAGGCCAGAGTAGTGTGTGTGTGAAAATAATACCTTAGTTTAATATTTCTCTTGTTCCGTTACTTTTTATTTTTACTTTGCAGTGTAAATGAGTATCCCACAGTAGTACCAACTGCCAGATAAGGAAATGCAAGCATTTAAGCTTTCATGCATATATGTGAAAATAAACAACTTTTTGCACGCAATGCAACCTTGAGATATTTTAAATAGATCTTCCTTTTTCACACCATCAAGTAATGCAGCTTTCTCATGCAGCAACAAGAGCAAAGGGGTTAAAAAAAAAAAGCATGAACAGTTGCATCAGATTAATTATTGGTTTGTTTTTGTTTCCGCAAAAGGATGTAATTATTTTAAGTCACTGTCCAGCTCTATTTCCTAATCACTGGCACTGTCACTGTCACAACTGGCTCTTAAAGAAACCAGACTGGAAAATATTCAGCAAAAGAGATTTGTCAGCTCACAAGTTGGATGTTGCGTCTCAAGCTCCATTGCTATGCATTAACACAGTGAAAGGACCTGACAAATAAAGCATGCAGATAAATGTGTCACATTAGAATTGTAAATATTCTGTAGTTAAACAGTTACAAATTTTCTGTTTTACACATTTTGACTGTCAGCAAGTAAGTACCCTAAATGACTATTTTAAGTTACAGTCATTGTGTCATTAAGTCATTATCAATTAAATATTCCCTTTGTGCATTTGAATCTCTAGGACCGTGTGTATGTGCAGCAGAATAATGTAGAGAACGTCTATAATTTGGGCCTGATTATCTTCCGAGACCAAGTTGTCCGGTATGGCTGCATCAGAGACCACCTCCGCCAGACGCTTCTAGACATGATCGCCAGGGAGCGGAAAGGCGAGGTGGTAGACAGGTGTGTGTATGTGTGTCTCTTGCTCGTGTGTGTTTGTACTTTGTGTTTGTTGCATAAATATATTAATACTTGTTATGCTAATTAGTGATTTGGTTTCCTGCTATGAAAACAGCCCAGGAAATGATGCATGAAAATGTAATCATAAAGAGTTATATTTGCCTCTTCCATGTTAATTATTTCTCAATCAAAGTATGCCTCCTGTGCTATTAATTTCTTTTGTACTGAAGTAATTTAAGAGAATTACAATTTATATTCATTTAAGAACTTAGCTTATAGAGCTTATATGTGTAACTGTGTATGTACTGTTCGTATGAACAAGAGTTTCTCCACCAACAAATTTGACTAGATTGGAACTTGCATAATAAAGTGCATAAGCCCACTGCTATTATTAAGCAAATTAACTTGTGATGATTGTTGTTGATTAGATTGTAGTTATATCAGCCCTTGAGAAAATAAGAGATTATTTGTAAATATGTTTTGTAAATGAATTACCATAATAATGTTTTTTTTTTTACCCAGTTGTGTCGTTTCAAGAAAATAGAATAAGACTGTTTTGTAATTAAGTATAATTTTTGCTTAATATTGCCCATTTCACTTTTCCCTTCTTTTAGAGGAGCAATTAGAAATGCGTGCCAGATGCTTATGATATTGGGCTTGGAGGCACGGTCAGTATATGAAGAAGACTTTGAAGCACCCTTCTTAGAAATGTCTGCAGAGTTCTTCCAGGTTAGTGACAAAAGCAGACAATAACAGCTGTATTCAGTCTCACTGTAATAACACTGTAAATGCATGCATAATGTTGTTCTACATAAGTTCATGATTTGTCAATTAAAGAGATATGACTAACTGAGCAGGCACACTAATTAACAGCAAATAATACATATCGTTCAGTTCCTTGTCTTAATTGCGCTGCTGCCACGAAGACTGATGGGAGAAGCTTGTGCTTATCGTCCACATGTAGATCATGTGAAACACCTAATACAGTATTATACTCCGTTTCCATAAACCACACCTTATCTCTCTCTCTCTCTGCCAGTCCATACATCCATTTGTCTGTCCATCCGATTATTTTGTGTGTGAATGTGTTTTTTTTTTTTTTTTCAATCTTGGGAAACACTCGGGCAACACTAAAAAACACTAAAGACCCACACCTGCAGTAGTACCTCGGTTTTCAGGATGTTCTGTTCTGTGTGCAGATGGAGAGTCAGAAGTTCTTGGCAGAGAACAGCGCCAGCGTGTACATAAAGAAAGTAGAAGCACGGATAAACGAAGAGATTGAGCGAGTGATGCACTGTCTGGACAAGTCGACAGAGGAGCCAATCGTAAAGGTAGTAGAGCGAGAGCTCATCTCCAAGCACATGAAGACCATTGTGGAGATGGAGAACTCTGGCCTGGTGCACATGCTTAAAAACGGAAAGACGGAGGGTGAGTGGAGAGAGAGTATAATTCACATGCGCTTATCCTTAAAAAATACTCTACAAACTAGTGAATGAAGAATGATTCTGTTTATTAAATATTAAGAGTTTTGACTTGGCTGTATCGTGCGACCTGTCAGTCTTTTCAGTCATGATAGTCTTTTTGTGAATACTGTAATTCAATTGAGTTATTTATTGCTACCTGCAATTACTTGCATTCTCTCCCTCTCTCTCTTCCCCTCTCTCTCTCTCACTCAGATCTGGCCTGTATGTATAAGCTATTCAGCAGAGTGCCAAATGGGCTCAAAACAATGTGTGAGTGTATGAGTCTATATCTGAGAGAACAGGGGAAAGCGCTCGTGTCCGAGGAGGGAGAGGGCAAGAACCCTGTCGACTACATACAGGCAAGAAACTTGTCATTTTTAGTGGGAAAAGAAGGTGTTAAAAAATACATGTACAGTGGAACCTCGGTTTGCGAGTAACATGGTTTACGAGTGTCCCGCAAACTGAGCAAAGATTTTTAATACATTTTTAACCGGTATTAGTTTACGAGTGCCGAGTATCATGTATCACGCAGGCGACTCTTATTTTGACACCGAGCGGCAAGTGATCACAACTGATCACAAATGATTTTTTTTTTCTCTTGCGCTGCGGAATTATGGGTAATTGCCTCCCCTGCTGCGTCTTAGTGCTCGTCTGTTACTGGTATAATCAACATCTCCCTCTCCCTCGAGTGTGTGCGCACGCGTGTAATTTGACGTTACTCATGTGTACTTTGTGTGTGCGCGCGTAATTTGAGACACACACACACTCTCCCCGGCTGCGCACACACACTTTATTTACACAGAAAACTCTCTTCTGTCGCAACTCTTTTAAAAGGTAAGGTGCTGGTTTATTTGTTATTTTTTATTTTTTACTTTACAGCAATGATTCCGTTAGTATGCGCTCACACGAGTATCATTAGAGGGATTTCTTTCCCCCCCCCCCCCCGTTAAAACAGTGTTTGCATTGTGTATGTTAGTTGTGAAACTTAAAAAGTGAGGTGTGGGGAGGGAGCAGTAGTTTTACTGTTTAAGACGAGGCGAGGGGCTAATTCCACCACACACACACACACACAAATACACGGCACTTGCGCACACAAACGGAAACACTTATCTGACTGGATTTATTTTTACTTTTTTGGAATGTTAAGTGCAGGTTCATTTCTTTTATTTTTACTTTATATATTGTATTAATTATTTTTATGTGTTTATTGTTTTGGGCTGTAGAACGAATAATTTGAGTTTTCATTATTTCTTATGGGAAAATTCTATTTGGTTTACGAGTGTTTTTGGAATACGAGCCCGCTTCCGGAATGAATTATGCTCGTAATCCAAGTTTCCACTGTATTTAATTCTTTCAAATATCATCAGGTATTCCAAACAAAGTACCATTTCCAACCAGGTGTTCAAACTGCGTCTCAGGTCACAGATTTGCTTAGCTAATTAAACATGTCTTTAAGTTAACTAGCTCTTCTGAGAAAGTTAGGATTTTTTTTTTTATGTTTTAATGTGGACAGTTTTGAATTTCGCTTCAATCCAGTTTAATGAGATTGAGATGCAGTAATTATGCACCCTAGTCCGGAAAGTCTCATCGTGCTCATTACGCAAGCGCACCCATGTCTTTCTGCAGTAAATTTTATGTTAAAGACCTGTATCAGACTTGAAATTTAGTTCAGCCCGATGTCTTTTTAGCAGCATTTACGCTGGACCATATATAGAGTGTTAGACTAACTGTATTTTCCCTCTTTGCGTTCTCTGAGAAATTACCAATGTGTGTACTAATATTGCTCTTTTAAGGTGGCGTTGTTAAATGAAACTTCTATTCTTTATTAGGTATGATGTACATTTTCTAATCATAAGTAAAACTTTTGATGGCATGTTTGTGAGCGTTATAGTGGGATCTGAGAAGGCGTGGGACACATTAGGCAGTGTTTGAAGCAATTAAAGTATCTAAGTTACTCTAACACGAGCCAAGTTATGATGACTGGGTCAGAGTATTTCCAAAACAGCAGGTCTTGTGGGGTATTCATTGGTTTAGGCAGTGGTTAGCACCTGCCAAAAGGAATCCAAAGGTGGTGAACTAGTGATAGAGGCATGAGTACCAATGATACTTATATAGGAAGACCTGCTATTTTGGAGATGCTCTGATAAATCATGTTTCTTCTACATCGTATGGATACCCAGGTGCTTGTGTGTCACTCGCCTGGGGAGGAGATGGCACCAGGATGCACTATAGGAGGAAGGCAGTCTGGCAGAGGCACTTTGGGGCTCTGGATAATGTTTTGCTGTGAAACATTGTGTCCTGGCATGCATGTGGATGTTACTTTGTAGTCTGTGGTGGACAAACAAATCCGATCCATGGAGGCCCCACCTCACAACTTACATGACTTAAGAGACCTGCTGCTTATATCGTTGTCAGATACAAGTGCACACATTGTTAAGTCTTAATGAGTGCCTTAATGAGTCAGAGCTGTTTTCATGGCACAAGGACAAAACCTACACAATATTAAGCTTGTATTTATAATGTTACGGTTGATTGATATATGCACACAAACACACATTTCCTTACCTCTGCCCTTTCTCTTCTCTTCTCCCTTAGTAGTCCTAAAGTAGCTGAAAGTGCATAGTTCAATAACAGAGCTGGCCTACTGATGGCTAAAGACATTGCTCATGCTTCATAGCAGCTACCAACATTATTATTTACAATAAAATGTATATATTTATATTTTTTCCTTAATTTAGTCGTGTCCAATTCCTCCCTGTCATTAGGGGGACGCATTAAGGCTACTACTACCACTCAGTCGGGAGGGCTGAAGACTATCGCATGTCGCCAGCCGACTACATCTTTTCGAACCGCTCGTACACACACCATTTGGGCTAGCACAACACACTTTGAGGACAGCGCTATGTGCTCCTCCTGCTCGCGTGAGCTCACAGACGTCCCTGATTGGCTGTAGAGCCGTGATTAATGTGGGAGCATTAAGTGCCTCTCATCCCTCCCCTCTGAGAGAGCTCGGCCAATCAGCTCTCTCTAGACCTCCGGCTGCGAGAGGTTACAGCATCATCCGGGAATCGTACTCGTGATCTGCCGATAATAGGGCGAGCACTTTATATAATATTTATATTTAAGGATAATACTTGAACATGTAAACAATAGCAAATGCTAGTGAAAACCCTATGTATAGAAGTATGATATTAAACTGACACAAATAGATATAAATGATGTTGCTAAATATCACTGTGTCTGTTGCACAGGGCCTGTTGGATCTGAAGACACGCTTTGACCGCTTCCTGCAGGAGTCTTTTGGTAACGACCGACTCTTTAAACAGACCATCGCTGGGGACTTTGAGTATTTTCTAAACCTCAACTCCCGATCACCCGAATACCTCTCGCTCTTCATTGATGACAAGCTAAAGAAAGGAGTCAAAGGAGTATGTTTATTACAAATCCGTTACTTGTTCTATACCTTTGTCCCAATGAGTGTATGAATGTTACCATTTCTTAACTTGTATGATTTAGTATTTGCATGCTTGATTCAACTGCTAGAAGATTGATAATGAGCCAATGAGTTCAGTCATGTTTTTACAGATAATTACTAATTACTTGAGCAGCAATGTCTTAAATGACCCAAGTCTAAAATTTCATGCACATTCTGATGTTTATTAATATAAATTATAATTGCAGTAATAAATTACCCATATTGGTTGTCCTATAAATCATAGAGCAAGAGGCTATGAAGAAAACATATAGGAACTTTGTAGACCATTATTTATATAACCCCAGCTAAAGTTACCTAGACGAATTTTAGGATGAACTACATATCAAAGCTTTTTAGCCAGGTGTCCAGATGTAGCAGAGATATTTAAATACATATGGCATATTTATGTGATAAAAAAATGTATTCTAAAAGCAATAGTGCATAACAAAAAAGAATATATATTTTGTGTGGACATCAGAGCAGCACACGTGTCCATTCCACGCTGTTTACAGTAATTGTAAGCTCCATGCTTCTGAAAAGATTTCCACTAGATTTTGGATCAGGGCTGAAGTCAGCATTACGTGAGGAGGACTGGGGGTGCACTCACTGTTCCAGTTCATCCCAGAGGTGTTCAGTGGGGTTGAGGTCAGGTCTCCGTAGAACACTCATGTTTTTCCATAACAACCTTGGCTCATGATGGAGCTTCCTTTCTGCACAGGGACGTTGTCAAGCTGTAACAGGTTTGGGCCTTTTACTGATAAATTATTTAGATCAGCTAAGCATGTGGCAGCAGTGCAAAGCATATAATCATTCTGGTACTGGTCAAGAACATCAGTTAATGTTTATTTCCGAAACTGCTATTACAGTAACTCAAATATCTAAGGTGGAAAAAAAAACTGGAAAGTTGGAAATTGGAAAAACATGATGTTATTTTCCCCCCAAGTGAGTCTGTGCCCACTATAGCCTCAGATTCTTGTTCTCAAACCCAAGTGGTCTTCGGCTTTGGTAGCCCATATGATTTTAGGTTTGATACTATGCTTTCTGATATGCTTTTCTGTTCAGAATGGTTATAAAATTGGTAATTGAAGTAACTGTCATTACTGTTATTTAAGGCACTGAAGTAGTGATGTTATTTTGCATGTATGCAATATTCTGCACAAAAATGCATGTGCACTTTTGTGGTCTTTTCTAGTTGACTGAGCAGGAAGTTGAGTCAATCCTGGATAAGGCGATGGTGCTCTTCCGGTTCATGCAGGAGAAAGACGTTTTTGAGCGCTACTACAAACAGCACCTGGCCAGAAGACTTCTCACCAACAAGAGTGTCTCTGATGACTCTGAGAAAAATATGATTTCCAAACTTAAGGTGTGAGCCTCTGTCTCTCTAAATTCTGCCTTTTTAAAAAATAGTTTGATAGTTCCCCCCCCCATTTTTTTATTATTATTATTATTAAAGAGCAACTTGTCAGACCTAAAATACCACTTCAGTCGTCACCAGTCACCAGTGAAGAACTGTATTTATAAACCAACATGAAGACCAGAGAGTTGTCTATAAAACAAAGAATCACATTTTGACACCGAAATAACGTTTCCCGAACATAATTTTTGTGTGTTTAAGTGTAAAGCACAGCATATGCAATAGCATCATCTCATTTAAAATAGACACAGAGATAACTCTTGCAAACACCACCAAATCAAGGGGAAAGCAAATACTTGTACAACGTCTAAGATAATCACACTATGATACTTACATCAAAATTCTGGCAATTAATATCCTTATTTCCTTCTCTATCAAATTTTATTTTTGAAAATCAGCAGAACAGAAGCTATCAGTTGCTAGGTTATGTATTTATCTGTGTGGCAAAGCAGACAATCAATTTTTCAAAATAATTTTTATTTCTTTTTCTTTTTTTTCCTTTTTTTTGTCTCCAAAAGACAGCTCAAACGTAATTAATAGTGAAAATTAGTAATTAGTAGTAGCTCAATGTCAGTTAATGGTGCTACTATCGTTCACAGTTATGATTGACATGATGGTAGTCATGTGACTGCAAATGCAAAATCAGTATTTGAGTGGTCTATATAATGACACTGCAGAAAAAGCAGCCTAGCTCTGTTTTCCCCCTCATATGTGATACAATTCATTCTCATCTCTCTGTGAATTTCAACAATGACATTTTTAAATCCAATTTGTAGTATTGAATTCAGTACATATGTGGCAATGTAACCTCGGTCACATTGAGAACGTAGATTGGAATTCATGTGACTGCTGTATGAATCTAACATCACAATTGTCATGAATGTATTATGATCTTGTGAGATGTACAGTCAGGTCCATGCATTTTCTAACAAATGTGTTTGGCCTCTGTAGACAACCACTTTGAATTTAAACTAAAACATCAAGATATGAGTGAAGCCAATGGTTTTAATTCAAGATATTTATCAAAAGTGTGACATCAACCATTCAGGAATTACAGCCATTTTTAAACACACATTATGGGGACTCATAAATAATGGAACAAATGGAAGCTCAGTAGTTGCGTGGGCAGGTGTGGTCCGTTTCCCCTCATTACACCATAACTAATCAAACAGATAAAATGCCTGGAGGTGGTTTTGAGTGTTACATTTGCTGAATTTAAAGTCTCTGAAAAAAAATAATTCTGAAAAAAAAAAATCCCCTTCTGTCATCTTTAATGTGAGATTAATGTCAGAAGTTTATGGGAAGCATCGTATATAAGCTATAAATCAGAACTGAGGAATGAGCATTACACAATGATGTTTTTTGTCTTGCAGACAGAGTGTGGTTGTCAGTTCACCTCTAAACTAGAAGGCATGTTCAGAGACATGAGCATCTCTAACACCACCATGGATGAGTTCCGGCAGCACTTGCAGTCAACTGGGGTAAGAGACCACAATCAGCTCACAACCCCCCTCCCCCCCCCTTTTTTTTAATAATGGGTGTTTATAGCACTAAGCACATGACAAATATTTTAACATATGCATTTTGCATGTGAGTCAAGTTTTTTTTCTTTTCATATTCAACACACACTGTTGAAAACCAAAACAGAATGCAACAACTAAATCTGATCTAAATCTGATCTAAACCTGCTATTATTAACTGTCATTAAGAATTTGCCAGGAAGTCCAACTGGGTCATTAACAATGTTTAATTATCATGATAAGAACAGATGTTCATTTGGCCTGTGAGTAAGACCTATTGGAAAATTGTAGCACAGAAACAAATGTGCATTAATTGCTAACTTGCTGTATTACTGACTAAGTCATTATTATTCGTGATATATTTATTTAGAAGTGACCTATTCAGCTATACATGAACACTTGCATATACACAAAAATCCTGTCATAGATGTTTGAATATTTTTATTCCTGCAGTATTTATTGTGTGTCTGTGGTCTCTTTTTGTCTCAGGTATCTCTAGGTGGTGTTGATCTCACAGTCAGAGTTTTAACCACAGGCTACTGGCCTACACAGTCGGCTACACCCAAATGCAACATCCCTCACTCCCCACGGCATGCCTTTGAGGTCTTTAGAAGGTACAGTTAATGATTCTGTTTACATCAGAAACAACACCAAGCAGCTGCCTCTAAATCCCAACCTTACACTTTGGAACAATCGTTATGTACCTTATCCTTTGTCATTTTCTTTGGAAATTTGGTAGCAGGGAAATATGGTATTTTCCCCCAAGGATCTTCTTCTATATAGAGCTATTGTAGCCTGACAAAGCTTGAACTTGCATGTACTGCACAGCATGATGATGTCTTTGCGAAAAATAACCTGGCCGAACTCATCAGTTAAGTTTTAAACCCATCAAGTGTGTAAGAACAAATAAAACGTTGCCTCCTTTTGCAGATTGGAGTATACCGTGATCAAAGCATGTGTATGACTTGTTTAAACTGTGTATTACAGGTTTTACTTGGCCAAGCACAGTGGCCGACAGCTCACACTGCAGCACCACATGGGCTCTGCAGACCTCAATGCCACATTCTATGGGCCTGTGAAAAAGGTAACACACACTCATGTCAACACAAGCATGATGAATTATATGGTGTACAGTCCTGCTCCATGACAAGGGAAAAATAGATATAGATCTGAGATAACTGTTGGATCACTGATCAAGGACAGCAAAATATACAAATATTTGTATATAAAAGACACAAACGTATATTTTCATGATTGTTCAAAAATATATAACCAAGATGATATTTCTCCTCCTAACTATTATGCAGAGGACAAAATAATACCAATAAAATACAATGGAGTTAAGTGCAAATTCTATTGACAGCACAAATCCTGGTATCGATTTGGGTGCAGTTTCTGGAAAGGCCATATGAAAATGCCAAAATGTATAATATATTGTAGATATATTAGAGTATAGAGTATTTCAATGACCAAAATGTCTAAAGATTATTTTAGCAATTGCAGATTAGTTGCATTAGTTGTTACTGTTAGTGATTTCTAAATATATCTGCTATGCCTGTTCTATATGCTATCTTTAAAATCAATTAGTTTGTGCTTGTATGTGTTTTTATTCTGTTTGAAATCTGTGTAGGAGGATGGGTCGGAGTTGGGTGTAGGAGGTGCACAGGTTACAGGCTCCAACACACGGAAGCACATATTGCAGGTGTCCACGTTCCAGATGACTATCCTCATGCTGTTCAACAACAGAGAAAAGTGCACTTTTGAGGTACCGCAGTATGATAATGACTATTATTATTATTATTATAATTATTATTATTATTGTTGTTCTTGTCGTTATAAATAAAAGAATACTTCATTGTAGGAGATCCAGCAGGAGACAGACATCCCGGAGAGGGAGCTGGTACGAGCCTTGCAGTCTCTGGCATGTGGAAAGCCCACACAGCGAGTACTTACCAAGGAGCCAAAGAGCAAAGAGATAGAGAACGGTCACATGTTTACAGTCAACGACCAGTTTACCTCCAAACTGCATAGAGTCAAAATCCAGACAGGTAGTGCCATTATATACTTCTGTCTCTGTTGGAAGAAAGAGGAAGCTGAAGAAGTTATGGACAAAGACTTCATTTACATTAAAAGCCTTATTGATCATGTTTCAAATGTATTTCTCATCTTTCTACTTATTGCTATGATTCACGGTTTTTATTAAGTCTAATGTGTCCTAACTCACAGTTGCACACTTAAATAAATGATTGTTAAAAAAAAAAAAAGCATAGGTGTTTCATCCTTCAAAATGATTCAGCTTTGTTAGCTACAGTGTTTTTAGGGCAGGGGGAGGAAAATGTCTTTTCTGTGGAAACTCTGTAAGAGATGCTGATGAGGAAATATGCACAAACGGTGAAGTGCGATATACGGAAGGAAACCACACAAGTTGTCAGTTGATCCTAAAGATTAGATACACTAGATACAGACAATGTGAATGTACAGTAGTCAGAGAGAGTTGGTTCCTTGTAGTTATTGTAGAGGCCTATAATATTTTCTTTCTGGTTGCAAATATACCTGAGACAGGAAATAAGCACTGAGAGTCAACATCCAGCATTTTGTTTGATATGGGTAGGAAAAAATGGGTTGTTTGTTTTTTGGGGGTTGCCATGTTTGCGTAGCTATTCAAGTTATTTGTAGCATAGCTGTAATAGATTTCTGTCCTTCAGTTGCTGCTAAACAGGGGGAGTCTGACCCAGAGAGGAAGGAGACACGACAGAAAGTGGACGACGATCGGAAACATGAAATCGAGGCAGCCATAGTACGCATCATGAAATCTCGAAAGAAGATGCAGCACAATGTACTTGTAGCAGAGGTGTGTGACTGTCAATAAATCTTTATTTTTCTCAGTGACATTTTCAATACTGACTAATTTATATGTACATGTTGGTGTTGTGCGGTTGTTGTAGTAATTTGGTTTTCCGTGGAATATTGCTGTTATAGTTTTTACTGTTTTTATTATTATTTGTATTATTATTATTTGTATTATTATTATTATACATCTCTAATTGTGAGATTTGTTGCTTCCTCCACCAGGTGACTCAGCAGTTAAGGGCACGATTCCTGCCCAGCCCTGTGGTGATTAAAAAGAGAATTGAAGGACTTATAGAAAGAGAATATTTGGCACGAACACCAGAGGATCGCAAAGTGTACACTTACGTGGCATAGACATGGACACCAACAGAAGAGTGTACGATGGAAAAAAAACAAAAGGACAAAACTGTTCGTATGGACTGGGAAATTCATTTTAACAGATGAATTTTGGAAGCTGACATTTTCCTCCTGCACAAAAGCGACATAAAAACAAAGGAACATAAATTAACAGCAAAAACATTGTAAGTGTTGTAGATGTTTTAATTAGGCCACCATTTGCACTCCTGTGTGGATCTCAGCTCCTGGATGGATCCACCTTCAAGCTCTTCACTGGTTTATCTGTGTACAAACTGCTTTTCAAAGGAAAAGAAAGAGAATCCCTCGGGAAAATGTGAACGCACCACACATTTTTTTTGTTTTATTATTGTAAAAAAAAAAAGAGAGAGAGAGAGAGAAAGAGAAAATACATTGCTAAAAACAAGAACAAAAAATAAAATAAAAGGTTAATATTGAAACACTTGCCATGTTCTTGAGGTTTCAGTAGTAACCCTGAGGTATCTAGACACTGGCATAATTTCATCTGCAGTTCCAGGCACAGAAGATTAAAATGAAATAGCAGCATGACTTGATATAATGTCTGTACCACTGTGTATTTCTCTCAATCACAGACACATTATTATTGCAGGAATGGTGAGACTTTCTCCATATGGGAGAAATGAAAATGTAATGATAATATCTCCTTAGTTTCTGTTTATTATTAGAGATAGAATACTGGCTCTACAATGTGCAGCGGTACACAGCAGAGATTCACAGTTACAGCAAAGCCATAAATAGTGGAGAAAAACATTTCTTTGAGCCTAAAGTCAGGAGTGGTTAGTGAGAGCTGGCCTTTTACTTTTAATGGATTCTGGACAAAGTCAGGAAAACACTTTTTATTTATTACCTGAGCACTAAGACAAAAGTACTGTTTAATGAAACACCTTCATATAATTTACTGTAAGTACTTATACAGAATATTGAAGCACTGTGCAGAAAGTGTATTTTTCAGTTTCTGTGATCTCATTGGATGTTGGATGCTTTGTGTTTAGCATGAACTTTGTTTACATATCTTACAGTTAAAATGTATTATTTACTAAACCTCATGTTATTTTAATATAGTTTCACATGATTGGACTATAGAAACACTAAGCAGACTGTGTACAAGCTGAAATGCTAAAAATGCTCGTGTTGATATTAGGACTTGTTACATGTTACAGTACATATAATCCTACTGCGTCCACAGTAGCAGAACATTTTCATGCAATAATTTCTATTAATCATTTCGGGTTTAAAAAGAAAAAGCAGCATAGAGTATTTGATAAAACTGTTTATTATTTGCTTATTCATCATGAATAATGCAGCCTATCATTAATGAGTGTTTTTTTTTCTCTTTTATTTAAGAACATTATGTTTATTTGGTTTATCTTTTTTAATCCCAATATGCGTCCGGTCCCAGTGAACCACCACAAGCAAATTTTTGATCACCAATCTGCACACCGAAAAGTACTTGGGTACTAAGATGCCACAATCCTAATGACTATCTGTGGTTAATGAGAGAGTGGCCCTGCCATCCATTCCTCAGAGACCACAGCCAATGCGAGTGCACAGGTGATTCAGAAAGAGACATCTTATGCATCATTTATCATCCCATTTAAATCCACAAATCCACTGAATGAGAACAGGGAGTGCCAGTACAGTACACTCAGCCAAGCGTTAATTGCGATTATATTAATCATTTATTTCTCTATGAGGATATCTGTTCTTGAAAACTGAGATTGTAGTTGTGCTTTATAAACAATTATGTATCATGCAGGCTATCTAGGGGTTTTTTAAATTTATGTTTACTTATGACCGTAGACCTATGCTCATATTTGACCAAGAAGAAGAAAACATTGTAAAATGTAAGCTATACTCATGGACAAAATCTTCTACAAAATTTCTGTCTAGTAAATAAGGAAGTTTGATTGTATACAAAAAAAAAAAAAAATCTGTCTATCAGCATAAGAAGTACAACATTTAGAAGACCTTGGCAATGTCAGGTTAACATTGCCCCACGATATGGCATCCTTTCATGTCCAGCAAATCAAGCTACAGCCAAACATCAAGTAGTCTGACAAATTATTGTGTTTAACTGTGGAATACTAGCCGCAGTAGTGGCAGTGTTTTCTCTATAATTTCTCAAATTCGTCTGTCTTGTCTTGGCGTTGGCAATCAGCAGTGGAACCAGTTGTTCTGAACCAATTTCATCGCCTGTGAAATGGTATTCCTGGCAACTCCAAACCGTCTGGTGACATCTGCTAGCATTGCACCAAGTTGAAACATTCCTATGACCCTCTCCCTGCTGGCATTGTCTAAATTGGGGTGTGGTGACAAAATGCACAATCAGGATGTTTTCCTAACTTTCCTAAGTCGTTGTTGCTTTTACGTCTGTGTTGTCCTAGACTCATGCATAATGTAGAACTTTTGAAGAACTTTTATAACACAAAGAAGCATTTACCTTATATTTTCTGCTCCTTTACAGTGAATTACTTTGACAGCATAGAGGGCAAGTGAGAACACAGCACACCTTATTCCCCCAATTCAAATGCTAATTAAAATAGTTTCAAATGTAAGGTTTTTAATTTATTTTTAATTGTCTGGTACAGCAGTTGAACAAATTCCCAGGGGTCACAGACTATATTTAAGCTTTCCGGTTTAGTTGTTTTTATGTTTGCATAAAAACAACTCATGTTAAACTCATGTTAGAGGTGTTGACATTTGAGCTGCTTTCAAGATTACGCTGTTAAATATTTTGAAAATGTCAATTTTTATTTATCATTTATATAATAAAAATGAATATTAAAATAAATAATAAATTATTAGGTATTTACTGAAGTGCGCAAATGATTAAATAATACCATGTCTCGATGGTATCATAATAAGATGTGTGCAAATTGGGCAGCATATACAGTGCTTTTTAGTTAGTTTTTTTTTTTTTTTTTAAGCCATGTATTTTGATGACAAAACTTTACTAAAGGCATTAACCAGAATGTTGAGACATGTCATTGAAGTTTTTTTTTTTTTTTTTTAGTTCAGCATTTTTCCTTCACATTACTCCATGCCTTTTGTGTTTGTTACATTACATTTACAATTACATGTGTCTCTTAAGAGAACAGACCCATTTGTGAAATGCGCTCACTTTAGAATCAGATTTGATTTGATGTAAATCCGGACTGTCCGTCAACGTGGACACTTATTGGCTATTGACCCAAAGATATAAAAGGTCATAGTGAGGGTCTCTTGATAATTAATGAGGACTCAGACTTTCTACTGGGAGATGCATGTACTCACCAAGGGCATGTGAGTTGACGATGCTTTCTGATCTGGAACACAATATGTATGGTCCCATTCAAGGTGCATTAGCAAGTGACCTAATTTAAAGGTGAAATAAATAAAGTACAAATAGATAAAAACAGAAAATACATATTGTGTAAAATAAATAAAACATTTGCTCATTTTTTATTTTTGTTTACTAATACGTACCTTCTGTGGAGAACATTATTTCAAAGCAGGTAAGAATTTTGAGAAGATCTTGATATATCTTGAAAAATAAATAATATGTCTAGAATTGAAAAATAACAAAAAAGCCAACAATCAACTATTAATGTTTAATAAAACAATAGAATTATTAAATTAAAATGAATTTAAGTTTTGTTCTGTTTTTAATAGCGCTCCTGATAAAGGCATTTTCACAAAGCAGCTTTAAAGCTAATGAATAAGCTCAATGTATATTTAGTGCAGGGGCAACAATGTTAGCATATACAGTACTTAAACTCTGAGACTGTGCCACAATTCCAACAGTAATTAGAAGGCTCTTTCAAAACTGTGGGGCTTTGTTGGACAAAACAAGGTATACAAGGTACCAACAAATATCATCCACCTGTTGATTGAAGAAGGCATAGCAGATCATAGAATCATTTTCTATGGTATTGTGACTTCCAAAACAGTAAAGGAAAGAATAATTTTTTATAAATAAATGTTGTAATTGTTCTTCATTTACAAGGTCCTTAAACTTTCTTGCCAATGCATGTGTTTAAACTTATACAAACACATTAACATGTTCTCACTTCTCTGTCATGCTGCTCCAACCCCTGAATCAAACCCAGCAAGTGCAATTCTCCACTTATTTCTCTATCAAATAGGGCAAATTATACAACTTAATTTTGTGTTGGACTGACATCCGATACTAATGACTTCGGTTTATAACGTGTTTAAATTAGATATATGTACAGTATGTATGTATGTATGTATGTATGTATGTATGTATGTATATAAAATTATAGGTTTAAAGGTGTGTTTGTTCCATTCTTTAGGACTATTTATATTGATATATAATAGGGATGCCATCCATACTGGCAGAATTGGGGGACGCCACTGCGCCAGTTAGAAAACATTACTGGAACTGTATTCTATATTAAAATTCCACACCTGTAAATCTCATATTTAATTTGGAACAGATTTTATGCCATACTGCCTTTGGCTCTAGTCATCATAAATGATCTATCCACCACTGACGCGTCCAGGCCTTTATCCAATAAAACAATTTTAGTCTTTACATACTGTATTCATTCCTATGACAGACATAATAAATTATTGTGTCTCATTATTCCATACATGCACTGTAAATCTTAAATAAAGGAGAAAAAATACAAAGAAAATCTAAGCATTAATTTATTAATCTATATAGAAATCAAATTGAAAATGTTATTAACATACTATTATAACCTCTTCTTTATCTGGTATATACCAAGCCAGGGGGCAATGTGGAGAAATGGATTATGGGATGCCTTTTAGCACAGAATCTGTCATCATCACTTGTTGCTTCTAAAGTAGGGAAACAAGTATGTCCACAGATGCTGTAATCGTTCAACTTTCAAAGAGAAAGGTTGGAAGCGAGTGTTTGGATAAAGGTCATCATCATTACACTGTGATATCCAGCAGTCACCCTGTGGCTCTCTGGGCCACCTGTTGCTTGGCAACTGCATGGAGCAGAACAGGATCTGTGCTCTCTCGCATTTAACACATCCAACTGGACAGTGGGACATTTTGCCTCGTTAAAGTGATTGATAGAAAGTAAAAATTGTAATACAGTTCTCTTCATCTTGATGCTTTCTGCCCTTTGGCCATTTATATTGGAGACAGAACAGTCTTTTTTATTCTGTATTGAATGTATTGCTATAAGGAAAAGTATGGCCTCTGTGCATCACTTGACTTATTTTATACATAATGCATAACTTACAGAAACAGCTTCTATTTTTAGATACACCACAGAAAAATATGGAGTAGAGCTTTAGGTAGGATGGGGTTCAATAAAGTACAATATCTCAGCTTGTATTTTATGAGAAAAAAAAAATTGGCAAAGTGACACAGAAGTAAGTGCTTTTACATTAAATGTAATCTAATATAATTCAGTACATATTTCTAACATGAACTGATTTCTCTTCCTATAGCCTCAAAAGCATTCTGTTCTTCGTTAAGCTCAATCTTTTCTTCATGAAGGTACTGTTTCTATGCTATACTTAGCTTTAACTTCCTCTACAAATAATACAAAAGTACCCTGCAATTACTTCCTGCCATCTTCAGGTAGACATGGGGACCTATTATGCAAAATGAACAAGCCAGTTAGTTTTTCCCCTTAATGTGAGCTCATACAAGAAGTTACAAGAAGGCTTGTCGCCAGCTCCACCCAGCTGTACAATGCTCTGCTGTTCTCTGGATGCGCATGGCTTAGCATTAGCCCATTTGCATAGAAAGTGAAATAGGGTGATTTTAGAGAAACAAATGCATTATCTGAGGGGGTTTTTCAGCTGAGGCATTAATATACACTCACTCATCATCTATACCGCTTAATCCTGTATTCAGGGTCACGAGCCCCCCCGTGACTTAGGGCACAAGGCGGGGTACACCCTGGACAGGGTGCCAATCCATCGCAGGGCACAGACACATACACTCACTAATTCACACACTACGGGAAATTTGGGAACGCCAATTAGCCTAACCCACATGTCTTTGGACTGTGGGAGGAAACTGGAGTACCCGGAGGAAACCCACCAAGCACGGGGAGAACATGCAAACTCCATGCACACAGAGACGGGAATCGAGCCTGGCTGGTGATCGAACCCAGACCCTGGCGGTGCAAGGCGACACTGATAACCACTACACTACGCCCATTAATATACAACCTTCTCAGTTCTATGTTCCCATATTTAAAGGTCCCATATTTTATTATGTTAATTAAAGAAGGAGTAAAATATGGCTGAAAAAAGGTTAGAAAGTCGTGCCTTAAGTGCTTATTTAGCTTATTATTTGATTATTATTTAAACATATTGTTCGGTAAATTAAACTGACAGGATACCATTTTTGATTGAATCTTCTGGTTTAGCACAACATAAACCCCCTTCTTAGTGTATAGAATTTTTTTGTTGTTGTTTATCTTTCCTCATTTTTAATTTGAAACAGGTTTTATGCCTTTGGCTCTAGTCTTCATAAATGATCGTTCAACCATCAACACCTCCAGACCTTAATCCAAAAACATTTTTGAGGCCTTTTCATATCATCCCTGTTACAGACAAAATGAATTATGTCTCACTTTGTGAGCTGCACTGTTTCCCCCTGCATTAACATACCTAATTTAGTTCGAGAAAATGGAAGAGTCCATTCATGTCTGGGGCTCTCTGACTAATTAACACATACACACACACACTCACACATAGAAACACTGTATACAGCTGTACGCTCTGTGATTTCACTACAAGAGTGCACATGAAAAAGGATACATTAACAGACTTTGTATTGAATTTGTCGCTGCTCTTTATTCACATTGTTGTAGTAATTTAATCCAGCACTTCACTGCTGCGTCAAATTAAGTGCTGTGGCAGTAACGACACAAGAGCACGGTGGAGTACTGTAGGTCTGCTGGAAAGGAAAGGAAACCTGTAGTTTTAACAGGAAAAATATATTTTACTCAGCTGTGTGCTTTTTCATTATTTATGCCAGTTGAACTTAAAATGGTCTAATGTTGATATTGACATTACATCACTGTACACTACTATGAGTGTATCACTGGGATCATTAATACTTTATGATTCTGATGGAGTCTGTAACAATTATGAAATTTTGGCTGATGTTCAACACTTTGATTTTTGTGTATTTTTTTTTTCTTACCAGTATACGACTATTGAACATTTCATCTTTGATTTTTTCCCCCTGACTTCTCTACTGTAAGGATTTGCAGGTAAGACAAGTAAGAATCATACCCAGGCCTTGTTACTGGACGATAACCAATATATTTTGCCATGTACTATTCTGCAGTAAGGATTATCCCTGGAGACTTTGGGCACGAGACAGGGTACGAGGCCTTGGACACTTGCACGGAACACACACACACTCATTAGCCTAATCTGCATTGTCTTTGAACTGTGAAAGGAAACCCACCAAGCACAAGAAGGACATGAAAACTCCATTCACACCGCCCCCAGGGTGGGCCCAGAACCTGGAGGTGCCAGGTAACAGAGCTACTGTGCTGCCTAGACTGTATCTATGGAATGAGTAGATGCCCTCTAGAGGCCAGATTGTGTTACTTTGTTTAAAGTATTGTTTAAATCTGATAGGTAGTAACATTTTTGCTTCATAATCTTACACATAAAAATTTACCCAGTGAAACAAAAATAAATCTTCTTTAGTGGCTCCTTTTTATATTCATTTTGTAGCCAGTTTCATATGGTCAGTTTAGGCTCAGAAACATTATATGGCAATAAAAACAAGTCGGCTGTTGACCTGAATGTAGTGAATGAGCAGGTTATCAAAGAGTGGCTCTGGAAGCATGTTAAATCGTTTTTAAACATGATTTGACAACCATATTGGGTGTCTTTATCAAAGTTAATGGTGGTCAAACGAAATATTAGAGTATACGACTGTTTTTTTGGACAGGCAGTGTAGGTGTCCTTTTAGGCGTGTTCAGTTTATGAAAACCTCCTGAAGCTTAAATGACTGTTCTGCATAGCAGAGTGCAAAATAAAGATGATCTGTCAGTTCATTTTTTATATCTACAGAGTACCAAAGCACTCTACTCCATTGAGTTTCGGTGATAAATAAAAACAAATGAGTCAGAAGAAAGAAAGCTTTGGTTTATTTATTTCCACCCGAAACCCGGCGTCCTCCACACCGTGGAACAGGTGTAGCGACGCGGATTCAAGCGGTCGTGTTCAACATACGTCTCTTCGCCCTACACACGCGCACTCCGTGGACTATGAGACAGTGGTGCAGGCACTAGGTGGTTAGCGCTAGTGGTTAGCGCACTCTGCGTTCCCCTACGCTGTTTGGGATCAGGCTCCGGCCTCGCGCGCAGAGGAGGAGTTCCGCACTTTCTGTTTGAAGCATTGTGGGAGAGACAGCGATGAATCCGGCTGAGCAGCCTGCGGAACTTAACTAACTTATAACTCTACAAACACACTTTGTTTTTCAAAATGGTAAGTAGCACGCGTGTATATAGATTTTTCCACGTTAAAAGCGCGAGTTTGTCGCCGTGGTCACAGTTGTTTTATGGACTAGAAGAGGACAGGTCGCTAGCCTGCACCTGTTCGCACCTGGTAGCTGTTTACCTCAGACTTCCGTCCGCATTTATCCGCGGAGTTAGTTTGACAGGAGTCGTTTTTTTCTGAAGAAAAGAAGTCAGTTAATATGGATGTATAATGATAGATAATCATTAAGTAACAATTCTGAGTTTATTTAAATTTTCTGACCTTGGGTCATTATCTCCTCTTGAATAAACACTTCCGGGAAGACCGCGCTGTGTAGTCGGACTGCTTCCATCAATAAACCCACCTCCAGAAACACAGTGCCAATACTTCTGCCACGGGATTCCGGGATTTTGTAGTCTGTCGTTCTTATGTAAACTAGCTCTTATTGTTTTTTTTCCCCCCTGAAACCTTCTGTGAGTTTGTATTAAACACTTCACCTGGTGTCACTGCTGGGTTTGAGCTGAGACTCGCCTGAAGACTGTGCTGTTTTGTAATTAAACATTGAAAAGAAATAATTACTCTGTATGGACAAAGGTTTCTTGACACCTTTCTTTCAACATTTTACTCCCGACTTAGTCCTGCATTGCGATTATAATAAACTGAATGAAATAGTGAGTTTTGGGAAGGATTTCCACTTAAGTGCTTCTTCACTGAGATCAGGCACCAGTGTCGTAGTGAGCATTCCACAAAGGTTTGATGTCAGGACCACTTAAGCTGTTCAGTTCAAACACCGGCAAAGCATGTCTTCATGAAGCTGACTTTGTGCATTGTCATGCTGGAGCAGCTTTGGGTCTTTCAGTGCCAGTGAAGAGAAACTGTAACTCTAGTGCATATAAAGACATTCTAGACAAGTGTGTATCTTAAGGTTGTACTGTAGCTGTAGTTATGGGAAGGCTCATGATAGTAACTTCATAGTTAAGAATGTCAAGAACATTTGGGCATTGGATATTATGCTAAAGTACTGTATAAATGATCAATTATGATTAAAAATCATAATTATTAAAATTGTGATTTCTGGGCTACAGTTGCAACCATGTCTAGTTATTATAATTGGTATTCCAGATGATTCTGTTCCACTGAGTTCGGCAAATAAGGTTGTTGTTGTTTTCTCATGTTTTTTGACCAGACGTTCTATACTTTTACATCGGAAGTCCGAGTGTCCCTCCATCTCTTATTGGATTAAACATTTATTACTTTTTTTAAACTTTAGAAGATTAAATATACACTGAGAGGTTCAAACCAAGATAGAATTTTTACAAATGGCAACCGGTTATTTCTTATTTTACGAATTTACACGTATTGCCTGATTATTTGAACTAGGTCATGAATTGGAATGTTTGTATAACCTGTCTGATGCACACAGATCCGTCTGAGCTGGAGGGTATGTGTGGGTGTTGAGGGTGTGTGCGCGCGTGTGTACAGGTATGTCTGTATGTGTTTTTGGTTTTGTTTTGGGTGGGTTTATAAAAATATATTATAAATATATATATATATAATATATAAATAAATAATTGTTCAGTGATTTCTTGATATCTTTGTTTATGATGTTTGTTCAATGAAGATAAATAGTAAAAATAATCTTAACATCCCTTATAACACACAGTTGTGACCTATTTTTTGTGTACATGAGTGTTAGCGAGTAGTTTCGAACATCAGAAATAGGAGGTAGACCATCCACTATCCTTCAGGCTTCTGCAGTTCTGTCTGTTATAGCGATGTTAAATCTCCCTGAAGGTCAGCTTCACACTGTATGATTAGGCCTGATTTTTTGAATAGTCGTGAGCTGAGAACAGTATTTAATGCTGTTGCAACTATTTTTCTGGCAATAAAATTTCAGTGTGAGCACTGCTAGGCCTGTCATCTAAAAGACACCAATAACTGTATTTGTACAGTAGCTCTCAAGGAGAGCTAAAATGCAGTGAAGGTGTTAAAACCTTAACAAAGCATACTACTGAACAGAAACAAATACAGCATCAAGCCTGTTTTGAAAGATGTTACTTTTTACACCACCATATCATAAGCTAGTGGTATGTAGTAATGGTGGGTCTATAATTAGAAGCTCTTCATCATATAGTCTGACATGGAGAGCATTGCGCAGTCTATCATTGCAACATAAAAAGTAATAATCCATAAAGACAGCTTAAATCACAAAAAAGACTTCACGTCTACAATCATATATAATTGATACTTCCATTTCTTGTAGAACTGTTGTTCTTGTGAAAGTCTCAGACAGTGGCTTGTTTTATTCAGTAAGTTCTATACAAAATTTGCAAATTAAGTGAAGATGCAGATATTTGTGTGTAGCACTGTGTAAAGCATCGCATGGGCACATGGGCACGTTGCACATGTAAACAATATTCCTGAAACAGTAGGCCTGTGTGTGTGTGTGTGTGTGTTTAAACAATAGAAGGAAAATGAATTGACAACAAAAAATTGCAGGAAGTTCAGTTCGTAGCCCCACAGCAAGGATGATGCCGAGAGGGAAATGCATCCTGGAAGTTACAGTAAGGAATTTGTAAGGCTGTATCTGTGTCACTGATCTATGTAGTTGTATATGAATAATACACTAGGTATATGCCTGTGTATCTTTCAGGCTTTTTCATAACTTTTTCAACGACACCATCTATGAGCCAGGGTTTATTTTTAGTAACTTTATTTACAGACAACAAAGACACACCCAGTCAAAGCTTACATGTGGGCCTTGCTGTAATGTGTTCATGCTTCTAGTATGTTGAGCTCCTTGCTGTTAATTGAGGAAAAGATATGCCAAAGTTTTCTTCCATTTATTTGGAAATATGTTAGTTAAATATGGCTGTAAGGTGCTGTTTCTGAGTGTAAGATAGAGATAGAGGTGTCCATGTGTATGACCCATCCATTTCTTTCCTACTTCCTTAGTAACTGTGTGTTTGTATGTGCGTGTGTGTGTGGTGTCTTCTCTGTCCTGACATATGGTATGTATAGATTAAAAACATTTGATGAAACTATGCCAATACTTTAACAGGAATGAATATAATAGTAATTAGTTCTCTAGGAATGTTCCATAAAAGCTAAAAAGAGCCAATTCTTTCTATGTTTGCTGTTTTTAACACAAACAGGAGGGAGTCAAGTCAATTTATTTATATAGCGCTTTTAACAATTGACATTTTCGCAAAGCAGCTTTACACAATCAAATGAAGTAAGTTTGTATGCAATGTGTATGAATCAAAATGATAAGATTGTCCCTGATGAGCAAGCCGAGGGCGACGGTGGCAAGGAAAAACTCCCTGAGATGGCAATAGGAAGAAACCTTGAGAGGAACCAGACTCAACAGGGAACTCATCCTCATCTGGGTGATAACGGATAGCAGGGATTGATCAGCATAATAATGTGTAAGACTGGAAGTTCAGTATAACAGGAGATGTGTTAAAATTTAAATTTAAATTAAAAGGAGTCCAGTTTGTTCCTTGAGGCTCAGGTAGACTGTAGGAAATTCCAGTTCTGAGCTATCGACAAGGAGAGTTCCTGTTTATTTGCTTTATCCCCCCAAAGTTTAGGTTTCACCCTAATAGACTAACAAATCATTAACTCCTGCCCCTCCTCCACACTAACCCCAGGCTAGAGTGTGTAGATGAAGGGAGGGTTGTGTGACACTGTGGAACCTGCATAAAATGTCTCTACAAAAATAGTCTTTGTTTTTTCTGCTAACAAGATATCAGAATATTTATTACATTACTTTATCTTCAGTGGTCACTTTCTTCTGCTTAGTGCTTAGCAAAGCCTATCAGAGGAACCCTCAGCTTGAGGCAAGACTACAGCCTGGATTGCACCACTTTGCAACCATAGCATTTTCATATATGGTTCATATACATTTTTATAAAAATTATTAAGTAATTTTATATTGTATAAGTCTTATATATATCTTATATTATATAAGTCCTCATATGTTCTAAGTTATATGTAACAATGACTGTAACTGGGATGACCAGAACATTTTCTGTGACTAAAATAAAGTCAAAAGTATGTGGACAGGCAGGTAGTCATCATCACACCAGGCTTTTAAATCTTCTTGAAAGAGGTGTTCTCCAGCATTCTATTATTCATGTCTCAGTTGTGACTGAGTGATTCACTGGTTCTCGAATACCTGTAGAGAATCTGCCAAAGTGCCAAAGCGATTGGCAGATTGGTTTACTCACAACAGTAGGTTTAAGTTACACTGATGATCAGTGAATATGGTAGTTGTTTTGCATGCGAGAGTACACTGACAAAGAGAGTACACCAAAGTACACTGCTTGGATAAGATTTTTGTGTAAGATTTTGTTGGACCCCCTTAGGTATAATTACAGCACATAATATGGTGGCCAATTCATGTATAAAAATGTTGTCTTTTACTTCTAGAATCATGCTTTCACAATTTAGCTCCTGGAATATGCCTGTGTCCTAAGGAAAGAAAGAAAAGCACTGATGTGATAACCTGGTTATTGAGTATGTTCAGTTCATCAGCTGACTTCATTTTTTTCCACATAACGTTGCTTACCCTGACGTACCCATCACTCTAAAATTGGGTCAGTCTGAACTCATCAGACCACATGACCTTTTTCCATTGTTCCAATGTCCAATCTTTCTGTCTGGCAAACAGATTTTTTTTTTTCCCAATTAGTCTTGATGACAAGTGGTTTTCTTATGGCCACACATTTGGTTAGTCCCAATCCTGTTTTTCACCACATTGTCTTTGTAGAAATGTTCTTATTTTTAATATTAAACATAGCTGTGATTTCTACTGTGATTTTCTTTTAAAGATGCATCTTCACTATGTCTTTAAGGGAATTTCATTAACATTAATTTATAAATTTTTTCTGATACATTTCTTCTCCAATGTTGACAGTTGAGCACTATCCTTCCAGGTTTTAATTGTATCCTATAAAAAATTATTTGTATAGTACTTTTAACAGAGAAGAGAAGAGGAGAGAGCAGAATAGAAGGTGAGGTAACAGCAAGGTATGGTCACAGTCACATAATGTAAAAGGTGAACATATATTTAGTGCAGAGTGCAAGGAGGGACTTCAGCAGGACTAACCTACGACAGCATAAGTAAAAGGGAGAGCCAGAAGTAAACACAGACATGAGGGCTCCCTGAGATGTAAAGTGACCAATCACCTCACCGTCAACAAACCTGAGTGATCAATGAGAGTGGGGAGGACAGCATCTAAACATACCAGTTCACCAGAATACTCTACGTCCATGAGTCCCGCAGATCTGCTCCTTTATCTAAGGTTAATCTATTTACAAAAATGCTTGGCTAAATAAATAGGTTTTTAGCCTAGACTTAAACACTGAGCCTTTATCTGAATCCCAAACATTAATAGGAAGGCTATTCTATAACTTTGGGGCTTTGTAAGAAAAAGCTCCGCCCCCTGCTGTGGTTTTAATAATACGCGGTACTGACAAGCAGTCTGCATCCTTTGATCAAAGTAGGCATGGCGGATCACAAGACGCTAGAAGATCTATCAGATACAGCGGCCTGAGACCATTTAATGTTTTATACGTCAAAAGTAGTATTTTAAAATCAATGATGTGATGTGATGTGCTCATATCTTCTGGCTGTAGTGAGGACTCTTGCTGCCACATTGTGGACTAACTAAAGTTACAATAGTCCAACCTAGAAGTAATACAGCATGAAATAACTTTTCTGCACTATTTAGTGACAATATATTTTTTATCTTGGCAATGTTTCTGAGATAAAAGCAGGGGAGTTTCTTGGATTTTCATTTAAGGGGAGCTCAGCCCCTATAGCTGTTTAACACATATTTTGCTTGTTCAGAATCAATACTCAAATGGATCTTCCTGATCTCACACACACACACAATTGTTTGACAATACTGATGCTTTTTGTTGGAAACTGTCAGACATGTGCATGAGCGGCTGCCCATATTCTTTTCCTACCTGCTGCTTATTTGGAGACCTACCCCCATGTGACTCGAAAAACCTTTTTTCTACAGTTAAATATAAATGTTAAAACTTTGATCATCATGTTATCTAGTTTAATTTAGTGTTTTAGCTTCATAAATAAGACAATAGGTTCTACATTCAACCCCTTTAAAATTTCATAGCTACTAGGCTATTTATTCAAATTATTGACATTAATATAGACAACAAACACTGTCTATGTAATTAAACAAAGCATCTTTTGTAATATCCCTCTTTTTTTGTTCTATTCTTTTAAAAAAAAAGCTATTTCTAAATCAAAGTGACAAAAAATACTCTAAGGCTAATGTATTTTACGATCTGGGACATTATATAATACAATGCAATATCTATTACAAAAAAACATTTTATTTGTATAGCACTTTTAACAATTTTCATCGTTGCAAAGCAGCTTTACACAATCAAAAAAACTATTTAAGTTTGTATGAAATGAGAATGTGTATGAATCAAAAAATGGTCAGATCGTCCTTGATGAGCAAGCCGAGGGCGACAGTGGCAAGAAAAAACTCCCTGAGATGGCAGTAGGAAGAAACATTGAGAGGAACTGGACATGTTGGACCAAATTCCAATAATTTTAGCAATCTGCTTAGTTGTTTTAGTTGCTTGATGCAGTCTAATAATTTGACCCTTCTGAAGCGGTGAGCTATGTTGGCTAGGCCGTGTAATTAGTATTTCTTTTGAGTCACTGCACGGTCAGGTTTGTGTACTATAACAGCAATCGTCCAACACCTTCAAAATGACCTTAAACTGGAATCCAAGGTGTATTCCTGCAGCATGTCCAGTGTCCCCAGTTTCAGAGACTTCACATGCACAGAGACCGTCACCGGATGAATGAAATGGTCAGTGTAGTTGTGAACCAATTCATAATTAATCATCGGTATAAGTAAACCAATTAAAATGCCTTGAGTTTGCCATATTCTACAACACAGCATGTTTTAGTCATTTTTGGTTAATAAAATCCATTCCCATTTTTCACAATCAATTGCTTGAAATTGATGATCGTCCCTTCAAACATTTAAATTTTATGTGAATATCTTAAACAAGCTACACATACAATTATTTAAAAAAACATATATGCGTACTCATTCATAATTTATTCAGTCAGTCAATCATGTGGCAGCAGTGCAGCACATAAAGTCATGCAGCTACTGGTCAAGAGCTTTCTTACTGTTTACATCAGGCATCAGAATGGTGAAAATGTGTGGATGTGGGTGGACCGTTTTGAATATTTTATAAACTGTTTATCCTTTGGGAATTTCACACCACAACGTCTGTAGAGCTTACACAGGATGGTTCTTGAGGAAAAATGTGTGGGTCTGTAGCCTGAAACATCATTAATCAGAGAGATCAGTGGAGACTGGCCAGACAGTTCTGAGCTGACAAAGTCTATATTACCTTAAATATACACTTTACAAACACCAATAATTAGAAAAGCCTTAATGCAGTATTTTGCTTTTGTAGCCCATTCACCTCCAGGTCTGATGTGCATATTTTCTGTTTTTTTTTTTTTTTCTCTCCAAAGATGTAAAGAGTCATTGTTTGAGTTACTATATACTTTCAGGTATCTCAAAACAATCTGCCCATTTTTTTTCTCTGACTTCTCTTGTCATTAAGGCATTTCCTCCCACAGAACTGTTGCTCACTCAATATTTTTTCTGGTTTGCATCGTTCTCCATAGATTTTAGTGGCTGACCGGTGATCAGCCGTATATATGATGTACTCTAACCAGCCCTTCTGATATTGACAACCATGCCACGATCAAAATCCCAGAGCTCATACGTTTTTCATTCGTGTTTTAAATGAATATAACACACAGATCTGACACTAACACTTGATCTACCCCTGCTTGACTTTAAACATTGGGCTCATGCTCCCACCTGATTGGCTGATGAGATAAATGCATGAATGTGCAGTTGTACAGGTGTTCCTAATAAGGTTGATTGTGTGTATGATGGGTTATTAAGTGTTTGCGTGTGGTTATAATGTACAGTTTCTGAAAAAGGAAGTGATTTTTCCCTAAAATAAGGACTATTTATAGCCTCTATAGCAGTGCTTACTCAATGCTTTTTTTTTTTTTTAGTTTACCAGATGTTTCCCAGTTCTCCCATGTGCTTAGACAGTGTTTACAGGCCACAATCCTGCAGCGTACACAATTTGCCAGATGACAATGGTTACTAACCCCTTACTTTGCTATAAAAATAAATCAGAAAGGGGCAAATACCTTTTCACGCACTGTGTAATGTAATGACTGTCCATCAATGTTTCTTTTTTCAGCTATATTTTATAGATTGGACTCTATACTTTGTGATACTATTGTGAAATGTATATAAAATTTATTCTAAAATATATAAAGATCTTGAGCAGTACTCACTATTTCCCTTTGGGGATTAATAAAGTTCTTTGAATCTTGAATCTTGAATCCTGAAACTATGGGTTGGTACAGTATTATTTTGTGCAGTGTCATGCTGGCCAAAAAATATAATGTAATGTAATATAATGGTGTATGACGGTAAAGAATGTACTATTATTATGTGGTAATATTTGTTTTGAATAATGGTCTTTTCTGTTCCTATTCTAATAGCTGGATTTTCACTAATAATTTTCTTTAAATCTTTATTTATTTCTCAACATTTTTTCTTTTTTGACTTTTTGTGTCATGTAGATGCGTTTTTTGCTGCTCTTCAGTCGCCAGGGTAAGCTACGGCTACAGAAGTGGTTTCTGCCACTTGGTGAGCGAGAGAAGAAGAAGATCATACGGGACATGACCACCATGGTACTGGCTCGAAAACCACGCACATGTAACTTCCTGCACTGGAGAGATCTGAAGATTGTGTATAAGAGGTGAGGAGGATTCAGCAGGAAAAAAAAAACTAACTGATGACTGTTCTGACTTTGCTCTCAGCTTAGTAAAGAGTGAACAATTTTTTAAATACTTTTGTTTTTATGAATGCAGATCCATACATAGTAGTGTTTGAGGATTTCTAGTGAGATCTGAAATCCTAAAGCTAAAAAACCGAAGGCTGTGCAAAGAGAAGATTCCCTCACTATGTAAACTTTCTGGACCTTTTTCAAAGAAGACAATGAAATTGCCAAATGAGTATGAAGAAAATTTGTGGACTTTTAACCAAAAGAGCTAACTATCCATAAATGTTAGCTACTTACTGCTTATCGTAATTTAGAGTAAGCTTTTAATCAGCTGTCAGTATTCACCATTAGCTATGCCTTCAGCCCCTAAACAATGCTTAAAGTAGCCCAAAGTGGCGAAAGACACTACTTTACAATTACATTTCAGGTGACACAGTTATTGTAATTAAATTGGCATCTGTGCTTGATCAACATCCACTTTCAGTTTAAGTCTTACTTTGCTCTTAAAATAACCCATGGTATGTGGTTTTTCTCTAGATTTTGTAGAATGGCTGGGAAAAGTTTCATTTATACAATGAAGGGGCCCTGCAAATCATGTCTTCATAGGGCTTGTTTTGTCACACAGTCACTGTCACACAGAAAATGTGTGCACATCTTGGTTGCAGAGAAAGGGAAAATCTACTACTATAGATTACAAAGACATTCTCAACAACTGTGTTCTTATCTGTTTGTGGCAAGTAATGAAGGCCACCATGCAGGTGTGAAGGCCAGATGAACAGAAACATTTGGGCATATGGTGTACATTGAAAATGCCAAAGCGCGGCACACTTTAGAGAAGTGCTTAACTTCAAGATGTTTAGTTGTTCTGATAAAACCACGTTGACTATAAAACACTATGAAGGTGGAGTCGTAATGAGTTAACTAATAATACAATTTGTTGTTCCCCATGAAGCCAGTTCAGAAAATTCCCACTGATGCCAAAGACTGATATCATGTTTGTGGAAAAACAAAACAAAATACAGACCACTAAGACACTCTGCTTTTTTTCCAGAGCTGACAATAATCCCTTCATGTCCCACACAGCCTCGTCTCTACACCATTGTCCTCGCCACACATACACACATCATGACTATCACTGCCCTCACTTGTAGCTGTCCCAGGATGAACTTATGTTATGTGAAATCTTGAGTCTGTGTCTCAAAACTGAAATAACAGTAATGTGCAGTGCAAATAGCCATCTGTAATGAGGATGATGGCTGTTTAATTGTAGTCAGAAAGCTCAGGACTTGATTCTTTTTGTTCTATTCATGTTTTTTTTTTAAATTTATTTATTGTTTGTTTTTGTTTCTTATGAGCACTAATGCATACAAGTGGCTCCAATGGGCACATGGAGTGTTTAGTCATACTTTGTATTTCTTAATGAACCACAAACAAAAAAGAAGCAGCCAAAATAAGAAAGAGACAGTAAATCACTACCGGAGCACTCCCATCGATAAAACAACAAAATAATATCGTGGGGATAGAAGGTGAAAGAGAGAAAATAAATTAAAACAAAAGAAATAAATAAATTCATTCATCATTAAGAAAATGAGAGAGGATTATTTAACAACAAAGAGTTTTAAAAAAAAAAGCACCATAACACTGATGGTCTGCATGCTATCTGCTCTGAATATTAAAAGAGCATAAAAGAAGATATTATAAGAGTAAAAAGTGTATCAGAATATTAGAGTCCCTCAGGTTAAATTAAAATTTTACCAAGTAGAGGAAAGTCATAAGGTCTTTCAGCAATGCAGAAAGATGAGGCGGAGTTGAACTTTTTCATTGAGGCAGGATGGGGAAGATGCAAATGCAATTTAAAATCTTTGGACATTGTATAAGAAGTGAGACTAATGATTTAGCTTGGTGCAAATTATCAACATGTGATTGCAGATCCTTACACAATCAATATCTGCTACGAACATCATTAGTACCTGGAATAGTCTACTGATATAGACATATGAATAATTCACTTCATTGATTGACTGATTTAGTTTGACGTAGTTATACATGATGAAATGGAACTTGCACTTTAAAGCACATTGTCCCAAAACCATTTTTGCGGCCAATACAGCATCAGTTTGTCTTGGGAATGACACTTTCACGTTCATCAAAACACTATCACCAGTCTTGCTGTGTGTATTGCTGCATTATCATGCTGATACACGGCACTGCCTTCAGGATACAATGTTTGAAACACTGTGTGCACATGGTACTCCAGAATGGTTCAGTAGTCCTTGGCAGTGACGCAAGTATTGGGCCTAGAGTGCCATGGTATTGCAGCCCAAACCATCACTGATCCATCCCCATCCTTCACTCTGGGCATGCAACAGTCTGGTTAGTACGATTTAAGTTGGGCAGCTGTGGTTTTATGTTTTTATGGGTGAATAAAATGAATAAAATCTGGGTTAGCACCCGGACATCTCTTTCAGACAGCTTCCTCTTGCGTCCACAGTTACTCCTGTTGGATGTGGTTCGTCCTTCTTGGTGGTATGCTGACATTACCCTGGATATCGTGGCTCTTGATGCATCACAAAGACTTGCTGTCTGGGTCACAGATGCGCCAGTGAGACGCGCACCGACAATTTGTCCTCTTTTGAACTCTGATATGTCACCCATAATGTTGGGTGCGTTGCAATATTTTAAGTAAAACTGTGCTATTACTCTGCTAATTAAACCTTCACACTCTGCTCTTACTGGTGGAATGTGCAATCAGTGAAGATTGGCCACCAGGCTGATCAAATTTAGCCATGAAACCAACAACACTAAATTGGCCAGTATTTCAGTTTCATTGTCCAACCCCCTGTATTTATTGTCAGTCCATTTTCCAAGTTCTGTTTACAGCAATTATGGAGAGCTGGGCTTATTGGACAACAGTAAGTCATAAAAAAAGCTGAAATAAGTCTGTTAACATGTGGGTGGGACCGTAAGGAATCTTCTGGTTACTGGGGAAGGAATGAATGTGTGTTTGTGCAAATGTTTCCAAACATGTAAATACCTAAAGTGATTTGACCCATCAAAGAAAACTTATAATCAATAATCGATAAAAAAATAATCAATAAAAGGACAGATGCATTCATTAAATCACAAAAACAGAGAGACAATACTCTGTTTTCTACAGGGTGTATGCAGAATTTAGGGCAGATGGAGGAAATAATAATTACTGATAGGGCTATAGACGGACAGATTCTAAGTCTAATTATTTCCATATTTTAACGAGAAGCCAGCACTATACAGTATGAATGGAAGAATACCTGGTCAGGCACTGGCAATAGAAATAAAAGGTGGAGTGCCATAAGTGAGCCTTCATTAAGCACTGTATTGGGGATACACCAAGTAGAATTATTATAATTTTTTAAATATTTGATGCCTGTAATAAAATCTACTGCTAGACTTTTCTCTGGCCTGCTGCATGGGAGGATTGCTTTCTATTCTCTCTCTCTCTCTCTCTCTCTCTCTCTCTCTCTCTCTCTCTCACCTTGAGAAATAAATTAAAGTTAAACTAAACCTATGAGATATTTTCAAAATTCAGGTAAATTGATTGGAAGACACTGAAAAGGAACAAGAAACCATAAAAGATATTATTTTTAATGACTCAAATTCTACCAGGTAAAGAAAGTCTGTGTTTCCTAGTTGTTAAGGTCACTCTTAATTTAATAAATGAGGGGGTAATGCTGATTTCCAAATAACAAAATCTTTGTAAAAGAAATGAAAGGGCAATGAACTGGAATTGATTTGTTTAGCAAATACTGTAGATCTGTAGAGACGCATTCACGAATTATAACCTGAGAGAACCTTATGTTAAAGAACACCTCAGTGGATACTAGTGAAAAACAAGAAGGTACAATGGTAACCTAAACAAATATAAGGAAATTTTAATTGAAAATAAATTGGGCTGCCCTGCTGTGAGTGTCCCTAGACAGTTAAAAATATAAAGAAAAGACCTGGCTTGCCCTCATTCAAACAGTAGGGGCAAAATAAAGAGAAAGAATCTAGGATAAAAATTTTAAACTCAGCCCGCAGAACCACAAATAAATAATCCCACTCCACCCTGTTGAAGGCTTTTTCTGTCTCTAGGGAAACAACCAACTTTAAAACTGGAGGCTAAGAACTATTTTTAATTAGCTGTGGATGTTCCGTGTCAACTGACTTGTACAAATAAATCAAGTTTAGTTTAACAATCTAACATGCGGGAGATGAAGGGCAAGTCAGCAGGCCAAAACCTTTTACAAAATGTAAACATTTGTATTAATGAGGCTAATGGGGGATTTAAAGTTATAAAGATTTTAATAATATGCAGCAAAAAGTGAGTTACTTTATTATGACGGAATGTGAGGAGTCAGACCTCAGAGATGAAGGCAAATCCTGTTTTTACATGGTACAAGGCAATGATCAGGGGCAATACGGCTCAGTTAGGTCGTAAAGCGAAAGAGCATTTTTAAAATAAGAGAGGGGGAGATTGGGGTTGAGATCAGTGGAAATGAGGTCAGAATTAAGACTTTTCAAGTGAGGGGGGGAAAAAAAACCTTAGGATTTTTCATTTGAAAATTAAGTTTTTTAATCGTTTTTTTTTTTTTTTTTTCCAAGAGACGCATCTAATTTTGGGACTTTTGTTAGCTAAAATTTGCCATTTATCAATTTTAATAATGAGAAAAAGTAAGCGGGAGCAAAAGTTAAATCCTTCCTAAACAGAAAAACACAGCATACTCCCAATAAATATTAAACAACACAACAACAACATAAAGGGCACTAAATAAAATATAATTTAAAATACTTGAAAATTGTCTCAATAAGGTCCTCAGCTTACTGCCCAAAACAAAGCAAGGTGCAGGTGTTGTAAACCAGACATCCAAGTGCACTAAATTGAATCCAGGGCAAAACTGTAAAATATATATATAAGGCAAATACCACAGAGAAGATGGCAGATGGCAAAAATCAGAGAAAAGAGCTTGTGATCTGAGCTATTTAGTTGAACCTGACAGCTGAGTGGGACAAAGTATTTCAAAGCACAATTCTTTCTTGTAAAGAAAAGACTGTTAGTAAAGGCCACTAAACGGCGGAAGTCTTCATTAACTTGATCCAGAGGCCCTTGACCTATTTTCACCATACTTCACCGTGCCCATTGCAGCTCTTTTTTTGTAATGGTGAAAGGACACCAGGACTGGGTGCAATTGCTACTGTTTGTTTGAGGCTTAGGGAGGTCATTCCCAGCTCTTTGCCTAACAGTTGAGACACAAATGAACTCTACCCTCTAGCACTTCCGAAACACCAACCATCCACAGAGTCTGTATTTTGGAACAGCATGTCGGGTCATCATTTAACTGAAGTCCTGCGTTTTGTTCTGAAACTGCTTCATGCCAGATGTGACCCGAAACCATTTCTTTCTCGATCTGACATTATCCCGTTCGCTAAGGTCAGTAAGAGTTTCCATGTCAGAAATAGTGGATGTATGTGTGCATACAGTTGTTTTAAGGGCCTGCATGGAACTCAAAATCAGTATGGACTTTTTTGACATGAGTTGCCCCATCATATTTTTCCTGAAATTGTCAAGTTCTTTTACAAAACTCTGAACCAATGTCTTGCTGATGGGATTTACCACCCAAACGCATGGATTTGTTCATCCTTGCAAGTTTGACATCTAAACACTTAACAAAATAACCAATGTTTATGGAAATTAAAGCACCAAAGTTAGAAATTGCAGCTTTAGAACAACACTGGCATCTCTTACATATACCTCCTTCTGTACATAGTTATATCACATGTCCATGTTTCTTGCCTCACTTGTTGCTTTACCTGTACAGTCATGGCCAAAAGTTTTTAGAATTATATAAATATTGGAAATTGGAAAAGTTGCTGCTTAAGTTTTTATAATAGCAATTTGCATAAACTCCAGAATGTTATGAAGAGTGATCAGATGAATTGCATAGTCCTTCTTTGCCATGAAAATTAACTTAATCCCGAAAAAAACTTTCCACTGCATTTCATTGCTGTCATTAAAGGAGCTGCTGAGATCATTTCAGTAATCGTCTTGTTAACTCAGGTGAGAATGTTGACGAGCACAAGGCTGGAGATCATTATGTCAGGCTGATTGGGTTAGAATGGCAGACTTGACATGTTAAAAGGAGGGTGATGCTTGAAATCATTGTTCTTTYATTGTTAACCATGGTGACCTGCAAAGAAACGGATGCAGCCATCACTGCGTTGCATAAAAATGGCTTCACAGGCAAGGATATTGTGGCTACTAAGATTGCACCTAAATCAACAATTTATAGGATCATCAAGAACTTCAAGTAAAGAGGTTCAGTTCTTGTTAAGAAGCCTTCAGGGCATCCAAGAAAGTCCAGCAAGCGCCAGGATCGTCTCCTGAAGAGGATTCAGCTGAGGGATCGGAGTGCCACCAGTGCAGAGCTGCTCAGGAATGGCAGCAGGCAGGTGTGAGCGCATCTGCACTCACAGTGAGGCGAAGACTTTTGGAAGATGGCCTGGTGTCAAGAAGGACAGCAAAGAAGCCACTTCTCTCCAAAAAAACATCAGGGACAGATTGATCTTCTGCAAAAAGTATGGCGAATGGACTGCTGAGGACTGGGGCAAAGTCATATTCTCGGATGAAGCCTCTTTCCGATTGTTTGGGGCATCTGGAAAAAGGCTTGTCCAGAGAAGAAAAGGTGACGCTACCATCAGTCCTGTGTCATGCCAACAGTAAAGCATCCTGAGACCATTCATGTGTGGGGTTGCTTCTCATCCAAGGGAGTGGGCTCACTCACAATTTTGCCCAAAAACACAGCCATGAATAAAGAATGGTACCAAAACACCCTCCAACAGAAACTTCTTCCAACAATCCAACAACAGTTTGGTGAAGAACAATGCATTTTCCAGCACGATGGAGCACCGTGCGATAAGGCAAAAGTGATAACTGAGTGGCTCGGGGACCAAAAGGTTGAAATTTTGGGTCCATGGCCTGGAAACTCCCCAGATCTTAATCCCATTGACAACTTGTGGTCAATCCTCAAGAGGCGGGTAGACAAACAAAAACCCACTAATTCTGACAAACTCCAAGAAGTGATTATGAAAGAATGGGTTGCTATTAGTCAGAATTTGGCCTAGAAGTTGATTGAGAGCAGCCCAGTCGAATTGCAGAGGTCCTGAAAAAGAAGCGCCAACACTACAAGTACTGACTCTCTGCATAAACGTCATGTAATTGTCGATAAAAGCCTTTGAAACGTATGAAGTGCTTGTAATTATATTTCAGTACATCACAGAAACAACTGAAACAAAGATCTAAAAGCAGTTTAGCAGCAAACTTTGTGAAAACTAATATTTGTGTCATTCTCAAAACTTTTGGCCACGACTGTACAAGTTTATTGTGTAGACATATGTGCAGGCGAGGTACAAATTTTACATATAGCATAAATCATTTAAAAGTTTGTTTACTGCTGAGGTTGTGAGCAGCCATGTTGATTTTATGTCACTTTATGACTTTATGATCTCTGTGTCTGCAATTCACATGCTTTATGCCAGACAGGCAGATTATCAATCACCCAAAGTTTATTCATTAGTACTCTGCAACACTGCCACATGTCTAAGGCAATTCCTGTGTCTTAGCTCAAGTCCACAAGAATGCAACATTTTTAGTAAAATCCCAATACATTTTTTTCTGTGTACACAGGTACGCCAGTCTGTATTTCTGCTGTGGTTTGGAGGACCAGGACAACGAGCTGTTGGCTTTGGAAGTGCTGCATCGATATGTTGAACTGCTTGATAAGTACTTTGGCAATGTAAGTACATGTGAACAGCTGTTATGTAGAATATCTTTATGGCCCACCACATCCTCATATGCAGTATAACCGGAAACATTTCTGGTTATACTTTTACCCTCATATAACCATGAAAACCTTTTAATCTCATGTGAACATTGAACTTGTAATTTAACATGCTTTTGATGTTGTTAATACTATTTCTTGAATAGTATTCATGTTTGTTTCGTGCTTACAGTATTTCATTCTCTTGTAATTAAACAATATATTCATAGATAGTTTTCTTACTAACATAGATTAATTTTAAAGTATTCTTCATTGTCAAAAGCGGCACATCTCGGTGTGATGTAAAACATTTTAGCTTTGTTTAAAACTGTACAACTTCGAGATTTTTAAGATAATGTGGGCTTTCTCCACAGGTGTGTGAGCTAGACATCATTTTTAACTTTGAGAAGGCGTATTTCATTTTGGACGAGTTCCTAATGGGGGGAGAAATACAGGAAACATCAAAACAATCCATCGCTAAATCCATCGAGGCTTCAGACATGCTGCAAGAGGTGAGTGATTTAGTTCAGTAAGTCAGAGGTATTGCATGGAATTATAAATTAGAATATTATTTTCACCTGGTATGGTGAGGTTGGGGAGGTTGATCACTAACCAGTACATTAGCATGAACCAAGTTGAGACCAAGTTAGAAATGTTATTGCATGTGTTAAATTAGAACAAAAATGTTTTTTTTTTTCATAATCACCTGAAATGCACTGAACATATGAGCAAGCAAGACTCCTTATTTAATAATATTGGGTACATGCTTTCTGTACCATTATCACAAATGGTACGCACCCCCTAATGAGTTCTGAAAAAGAGCTTAATTAATGCAGATGGAAGGTTGTAAAAAGGTTATGAATGTACAGTTCACTGCAGTTTCTCCTCTCCAGACGATGGAAGAATACATGAGCAAGCCGGCCTTTTAGCAGCGTCTAAGAGGAAAGCTGCATTCATCAGTGGAACAAAAAGGAAATTTCTATGTCTCCTCGTATAACACTCAACAGACCATGGCTTCTGGGTACACTTTTATTTTAGGAGCTAAGAAGATATGAAGTTGCTGTTAAAAGTCTGTATGTGAAGGAAATCTCTAAACCCTAATACATCTGGGAGAAACATTTTCTATGCTTTTCCAGACACATTTTCAAATATTAATTTTAAACAATAGTTGTTCTGACTTGCATTACTATGTATTTGTGCAGTGCTTAACTTTAACACTTTTTACCCACTTCAGCTCCTTTGTTACTTGAATAGTTGGCTTAAAGCATTCCAAACATTACAGAGTATGGTCTTGGGATAATTTGAGTAAAGAACATTGTACAAGTGTATTATTCCTACTGTTGTTAGTTATAGGACTCAGATTTCACAATGTGGCAGGAAGTTTCACTATACACATCCTCTTTACGTGGATAACAGATTAATAGAATGATTTGCAATAATTCTACTGAACCTCAAATTAATGTAAAGTGCCTACTTTGTGTGTCTCACATTTTTAATGCGTACGCTGGGTCTTATCAAAGCAGTTGTTTGAATTTTGAGAAATGATTTTATATGCATTGAGCTTATTGCTTTCTGCTATACTATGACGACTAAATAGTAAAAAATGTACGCTGTTAATAGAAACATTAAAATGTATTTTGATACACTTCCGGTCCACGCATGTTCTTGTTCCAACCGGAGCTGTCCAAGTGCTGACGTGACGTAATGCAGTGATGACGAAGGCAGCTCTCCATTCAGGATTTCGCAGACTGCTCGATGAAGAGCGCAGGCGTCACATTATAGTGTAACATCTGGATATGTTTATTTGAGGGATCTTTTAAAGCGATGCGCTCAGAAGAAGCATCTTGATGTCAAATGAAGAGCTTTACGCACGACAACGTTACGTTTGAATGATAATAAACCGTAATAAAGACTGGTCGTGGTTAATAATTCAACACAATACAGCGAGAGGAAAAATAATACAGTAATGCTTTATTAATCTTTGAGTCATTTCACACTTCAGAACAGGTACAAAATGACTGGAACAGGACCACATCCACCTTTGCCTAATAACGCTACAGCTCCGTAGTGCTCAGTATAAGGAGAGCACGTCATACTAAACGCACGCTGCAAAAATACACTTGAAACACTAATAACCCAAAAAAGACAAAATGTCGTTTACTCTTGCACGTTTGGATACGGTGTGTTATGTACATAATATAGTATTTCACCCTAAAGCACTTAACGTTGGTTAATCTTGAGGAAATCGAGGCATTTGTAAGGAGAGGGTGGGGAATATTTTCCCTTGTGGTTCACTCTTACCCACTACATTCCAGCGACCAGTTTAGTATGATGCTCTTTCTCTCCCTCGGTTACCGACTCGGGGATTTGCTGATCAGCCTGCTCCGCTGTCGCGATCTCGGTCGGTGTTTTTTGCTGCACTTCCTCCTCGTTCTTGCCCTGTGTGTCTCTCTTCGCAGGTGCGCCCTTCCCCGTGTCCACTTGATCGAAGTAATCTTTCATTGCCTCCTCGTACATTTCGTATGGAAACAGTGCGTTAGGAGAGTCCACGGCTCTTTTGCGATCTGGTGCACTGCTATCAGGGTACTCGGTTAAAAGTTTGGCGGCAAGGAAGGTGGCCACTTCGTCTTCATCCACAGCGTCGTCATAATCATCTTTCCGTTTGCTTGGCGCTCTGTTCGGCTCCGACACCGCGAAACTCCCGCGTCTTCCGCTTGGCGCGAAATATCTTGACATGGGCGTTTTGTATGGTCTCGGTTTAACGAAATATTTTGCGTTTTTATTGGCCATGTTTCCCAGACCCAGGACTTTGAGGATGTCCTCAGTCTTAACGTCGGGATGAATGTCGCTTACTGTGACTTCCGGTTGGCGTCCGTTGTAATATTTGATGACGCGGCTCCGGTAGCGAGGCGCGATGCCGGGTTTCCTCGCCACCTGCGGTTCGGGTAGTCGTTGCTGTTTCCGAGTCTCCTCCATAAACAACATGCCGACCAAGTCTTCAGGTGGGATTTGGAGCTTCATAGAGACCGTGGAGAGCAGCTGCTTGATGGCCCGCGGGTCGAGAAGAGAGGGCATGTTCAGCAGTCTTCTCCTACCGCTTTGCGCGTCTGCCAGGTCGCGCTTCTGCGCCTGATCGCTCATTTCCAGCACCTTCAGCAAGACGTAGTCCACAAGTTTTGTGTCGTCATCTGTATTATCTGCGGTTTCAAGCGCAGGGGCTGCTCGTCTCTCCGTCACCTCGCGCGCCTCCTCGCTGTCTTCTAATCCTCTTTCAAACTCTTCATGACTGCCCTTCACCATCTCCTCGGTCTCAACCTGCTCCTCTAACGGCACCCAGTCCTCACCCCCCGTCACGTCTTCATACGCCAGGTTTCGAGGCCTGTACCCCTCCTCGACATCTTCATCATTCTCATCCTCTGCCTCGTCTCTCTTTAAGTTCTGTGAGTTAGACAGTTTACCGAGCTCTTCGAATATAGAGCGCATGTTGGCGAGACTCTGCGGCGTGTACTGCCCGTCCAGGTCCTCCGTGGCACGCTTGTTGCCACGGACGTTTTCCTCGTCTTCAAACATAAGTGGATATTTCTTGTGAGGCCTGACCACGGCGCCGGTCTCGGTCGCAGGACTTTCGGCTTCAGGCACCGGCCGTCTGCTTTTATGAAAGCGGCGCTCGTTTCCCGGGGTCATTGCACCGTCTGGGGTTTGATCGAGAACCCTGAGCAGAGCTCGAACCCATTCCGGTGCCTTATTATCAGGCCAGCTGGCAGCGTCCTCGCGGACAGGCGCGTCCTCGTCTCGAAGCGAAGCGAGTTGCACTAGGAGGCGGAATTTGTCTACTTCATCGTAGTCTCCGGTCGGACCTTCGGAGTCGTCAGTGCGCCGTTTCAGGCTCTCAATGTACTCCAACGCTTTAATCATGTCAGAGTTAGGGCTCAGATACGCGTCCTGAGTGGCGCTGCCTCCTCGCAGTCGGTGGTGACGGGTGACGGATGCGCCATGTACAGCCACGGAGTGCAGGAGAACCACCAGGGCAAGCGTTGAGAGCTTGCTTAATGAACGCGTCATGCCGCCTAAACAAGGGAATAAAAATCACAAACAGAAAGAGACTCAATTTAGTTAACAGAACAGCAGGCTATTGGTAATTAAATCATTTACACTAAATAAAAAAAAATCAGTACTCACTTCAGGCTTCTAACGGCACCGAGTGTTAAAGTACTACGCAAATTATTTATTTCCCCCACAAGATCTGGAGCTCGGAGGAATCCTGAGCAGATCTGAGCTGTGTAGCATCATAACATGTTTTTAAACGACTACAGTATCTGGCGGATGACTCACAACCCTCCCCCCCCCTCCCCCCTCCCCTGTTGTCAAGGTAACCTTTTACTTGTGGCTACCGTCACTCGGTTAGAGTGATATTTTTGTTGACTGCCAACGTCTTATCTCTACACGACGCTGAATACAAGAAAAGGTAAACAAAATCATTTGAATCCGTGTAACGGTGAATTCTAAGTGAAATGAAAACCATGCAGGTGATGAGCTCGCAGCAGAGCCACATTGATACAATCAAAACAGTGATGTAAAAAAGAGCTTCCCCATCTTTGTTATGGCTAATTGTATACTTTATTTACACAAAACAGATTCACGATGCAATTCGTTGACGGTCGCCTTCCTTACCTGTTTTTTTTTTTTTTTTTTACGAGGTAGAAGCTCAGAGAAAGGATGGCAGCGAAAATAGCATTTCCCCCCGCGCGCGCGCCAGACTCTTGCGTGTGCCTGTAGGCTTCTGTTTCAGCACCGGGACAGCTCCCTCGCGCGCTATATGAGGCAACACCTGACCGCGTGCGTCACAGCCATGCACGTAATGCACGGCCCGGTCCCCGTCTCCCTGAGATGAGAGAACGCAGGGAGCAAACGGTCCTTATTTTAAGCATTTTAAGACTTTCCTATGATTTCTGTTGCTGTATTCATGAAGGTGGGCTTCTATTTTTGTTTCGAGTTGAAGAATGAGGACAATGCAGTGGAGGGAAAACTGCGTTCTTTTCCTTTTTCTTGCGTGACGCGCGCATGCATAAACCCTGAGATATAAAAACATGTGCAAAATTTCACAGACAATAATAAGTAATTGCTTAATTATATTAAAAATGTAATGCGTAAAACATATTTAAATGGATGTTTAAATGTGATAAGGTATCAATAATATCTGTTAGATTTGCGCAATACATTGTGTTTTCATTCTGACGCACGGGAGTCATGGAGTTAAATCCTCTGGCGATGACTCACAGACACACACACACACACACTGGGAGCGACAGAGTCGTTCTGGCGGATCCATCCTCCGCAGTGGGAAGAACAGTACTGATAAATGCTGTGGTGATTATCAAGTTTCTCACTCTGTCCCTAAAAATCGATAGGATATCGTGATGGATCAACCAGACAGTTATTGCACAATTCTGTGGAAGAGGTCAGCTGTTTAGCACCCCGTCTGTCTGGAGGAAAATTTGGGCGCTGCAGAAAAGAAGGACTTTCAAAGAATTTTCTCCTTACTACTTGCCATAGTCGCTTAGTGTCATGACCTGCAATTTAACTTAGAGCTTTTTTAATAACCAAAAGAACAGGAGTGATTAGTGAATCTATCCAGTGCACTACCAGGGTGTGTGCACTATGCTCTGCCTTTACTAAAAATAAATGAATAATACAGTGTGTTTCATTATGTCCCAACATACCCTAAATAGCCACTACATGATCATTTTACAGAAATAAGAAGCAATGTAGCTACCTAATTTGATAGGAAACATGCTTCCAAAACACCCTATAACATGATGTTGTTACACTTCTGCTAGTTTGGAATGCTGGTCTCTGAATTATTATTATTTTTTGCTTTGTCTGACCAGAGAAGACTCCTTTAAAATGCTAGTGACCAAGGCTTAAAAGTTTGGCTGTTGTACCACCACAAGTGCATCCCCAAAAATGTGATGGAGTAAAATTCTGACATAATGAATAAAAACTGAAATAAATGTGGTCACTATAAATGGAAGTAGAGACCCTAACTGACATATGTATAGAAGTGTATAGCATTATTTCATGAGTGAGTGAAAAACCTAAAGGTATGTAAATATTTCACTTCAACAGTAGGGATACAGTTGTGGCCAAAGGTTTTGAGAATGACACAAATATTAATTTTCACAAACTGCTTTTAGATCTTTGTTTCAGTTGTTTCTGTGATGTACTGAAATATAATTACAAGCACTTCATATGTTTCAAAGGCTTTTATTGACAATTACATGACATTTATGCAGAGAGTCAGTACTTGCAGTGTTGGCGCTTCTTTTTCAGGACCTCTGCAATTCAACTGGGCTGCTCTCAATCAACTTCTGGGCCAAATCCTGACTGATAGCAACCCATTCTTTCATAATCAACCCATTCTTTCATAATCTCTTCTTGGAGTTTGTCAGAATTAGTGGGTTGTTGTTTGTCCACCCGCCTCATGAGGATTGACCACAAGTTCTCATTGGGATTAAGATCTGGGGAGTTTCCAGGCCATGGACCCAAAAGTACAACGTTTTGGTCCCCGAGCCTCTAAGTTCTCACTTTTGCCTTATGGCACGGTGCTCCATCGTGCTGGAAAATACATTGTTCTTCACCAAACTGTTGTTGGATTGTTGGAAGAAGTTTCTGTTGGAGGGTGTTTTGGTACCATTCTTTATTCATGGCTGTGTTTTAGAGCAAAATTGTGAGTGAGCCCACTCCCTTGAATGAGGGACACATGAATGGTCTCAGGATGCTTTACTGYTGGCATGACACAGGACTGATGGTAGCGCTCACCTTTTCTTCTCCGGACAAGCCTTTTTCCAGATGCCCCAAACAATCGGAAAGAGGCTTCATCCGAGAATATGACTTTGCCCCAGTCCTCAGCAGTCCATTCGCCATACTTTTTGCAGAAGATCAATCTGTCCCTGATGTTTTTTTGGAGAGAAGTGGCTTCTTTGTTGCCCTTCTTGGCACCAGGCCATCTTCCAAAAGTCTTGGCCTCACTGTGCATGCAGATGCGCTCACACCTGCCTGCTGCCATTCCTGAGCAGCTCTGCACTGGTGGCACTCCGATCCCGCAGCTGAATTCTCTTTAGGAGACGATCCTGGCGCTTGCTGGACTTTCTTGGATGCCCTGAAGCCTTCTTAACAAGAATTGAACCTCTTTACTTGAAGTTCTTGATGATCCTATAAATTGTTGATTTAGGTGCAATCTTAGTAGCCACAATATCCTTGCCTGTGAAGCCATTTCTATGCAACGCAATGATGGCTGCACGCGTTTCTTTGCAGGTCACCATGGTTAACAATGAAGGAACAATGATTTCAAGCATCACCCTCCTTTTAACATGTCAAGTCTGCCATTCTAACCCAATCAGCCTGACATAATGATCTCCAGCCTTGTGCTCGTCAACATTCTCACCTGAGTTAACAAGACGATTACTGAAATGATCTCAGCAGCTCCTTTAATGACAGCAATGAAATGCAGTGGAAAGTTTTTTTCGGGATTAAGTTAATTTTCATGGCAAAGAAGGACTATGCAATTCATCTGATCACTCTTCATAACATTCTGGGGTATATGCAAATCGCTATTATAAAAACTTAAGCAGTAATTTTTCCAATTTCCAATATTTATGTAATTCTCAAAACTTTTGGCCACGACTGTAGATTCGATGGCCTACGATGTCTATTGGAGAAATTAAATCCTGATAATGGTGGCTATACTTATAGTGGTCTATATTTTTTGTGAGCATAAGATTATAAGTGAAAATTTCTCCAATTTTCCTCAGATTGCCTACAGGCTCTTCAAAGCACCTTACAAGAGAATCCAAGAATAGGCCTTGTGGCCTTCCACATAAGAGCCAGACTGCAGTCATAAAAATGTCCCGTGTTACACACAGTCATGTTTCCCAACAAAAAGTTTTGTATTAAAGAACGATTTTAAAGGGCCTTATCATTCACAATGTACACCAGGCCTTCATACTATGCCCAATACATACATATTACTATTTTGCTATTGTACATTTATTACAATTGCCATTAGCAGACTTAAAAGCAAAGGTTCAGTTTTCCTAATTATTATTATTATAAAGTGGTGGTAGTAGTTGTAGTATCAGGGGAAAGGGTGGCTTGGTGGTTAAGGTGTTGGACTGCTGATTAGGAGGTCCCCAGTTCAAGTTCCTAAACACTGATGCACTGGGTGTATCAGTAAAATCAAGCTAAGCTTTGGCTGAACGCGTAAAATCAAGTTAAGTTTTGGTGGAAAATAAATAAACTAGCTAATTTAAACACCTTCCTGCATGTTTAAGCTTTAAGGCACTTCCATATTTGTTTAGAATATTTGGTGCTGAGGCTTACTTTAATATAACCATGATCTAAACGCAGCATGAGAGTAGAACAAAGAGTCTTGTAAATTACTAACTATGAGGTGGCAAATAAAGCATTCACAAAAAATGTCTAATCAAAGATATTGGTACATTTATAAGCTTTTCTGGACATATAATATGTGGTTGTTTGAGCTGTCTGAGCTCTGGGGATCTGAGAAGAGATTGAAGAAATCGACATGAGTCACCAGTGCAAAGCCTTCCAACCAATCACACTTCAGCAGGGGAATTAGAAAGACAGTGAAAAGGTTGCTTGAATGAATGAAGCCAGATAAACCTGATTTGCTTAAAAAAGATAATGCTTTAGTGACAATGGCATATCATTGTTGGTTGGAAAATGTATCACTAATAGAAGCCACTAATTACATTTAATCGTCTCAGCTGACTGCATAGGAAGATTTTACTAAATCCAAAATTTCCCCATGCTAATGCTATTATATACTTTATCACTCGGAATTCTACAGCATGACCATTACTGGGACTCCATTGCAGTTATTTTCATTCAGAGGTGTTCATATTGTCACACACTGACACAAAACATGACACACAACCGCATTTATTCTGTCTCTCACTGAATTTTTCTCATTTATATGCATCATTTAATTTTTTTTCTCAAGCCAAGTCAGTTCATTTAAAGCCCAAATCATGGGAATAAGAATGACTCAGATATATCATTCTCAATGGAACTGATTATAAATAGCTGTTGTGGAGGTGTCACTGTTGTCATGTTTTCTGCTTTCTTTATTTCTTTCTTTTTTTTTTTTAGGACCATAATGCATCTGATTGGCAGAGATGTCTGTGGGTGGGCCAACTGGGGATTTTCTTAACACAGCCAGAATTTGTATTAGCTGTCTGATGTGAAGAACAGATGGGGAAAGTAGTGCAGTCTTTTTAAATAAACCCTTAAAAAGAATGACAAAGTGATTAATTAGTGTCAGTTGTCAGCTGATTACAGGGTGTCAATTTATCCAAACACAAACAGTGACTAGGAAAACAATGCCTTGTTAATGACGGAGTATGAGATTTGCAAAAAGGAGGTATTTCAACACAGAACCCCCAGAGCACTAAATCTAACCTATGTTCCAGATAGATAAGCTAGTTAATTAGCCAGTCAGCAGAGGTGGTAAAAACGTTGTCATGGTTACACTGTGTACCGAGTGAACCTTTTTTTTTTCATATCAGTGACAGCTCTTTTTCTGTTAATATTTTTAAAGGCTAGTGTGAAAATGCGTGAATAAATGTATAGATTTTTTTTTGGAAAAAAAAAAAAAAAACATTGTTAATTTGAGGTGAGAAACATGTTATAATATGATGTCCAGAACATTCAGTCATTCACACTCTGTGCTTCGTTAGGGCTGGCAGGTCAAAACTGGCAGAATTTTTTACATGCATGTAATGGACCACCTCAGATGAGTGAAATATCATCAATTTAGAAGGTAAATAGTCCAGCTACATGGTGACAGATGAGAGCAGCAGTGGATCAGGAGGGAGCGGGGGAGTGTAAACAAATGAGAAAGTAAACTTAGGACATTTTATTTAAGCCTGAATATTAATATGTATGTTTATAAAGCAGTATGGAGTTAGTGTTGTAATGATTTAACTGATATTGCGCCATTTCTACCCACAAACTAAACGTACCTTGTGCCTTCACATATTGAACATTTTATCAAGTATATTTTCATATCTATGAATCTACTAAAAAATGTCCCGTACATTTACACAATTAAAAAAATAAATATCTGGTCAGCTGTCACTCTGGACGGGTGTTCTCTAATAAACTGGCAACCCAGGGCGTGTGTGCTGTTATGCTAGATTGTTGTGCGGCTTCATCATACATCCCCCTTGCTTGAGCTGTTTTTACCTTTTTTTTAATTGAATGATTTGTCTGTCTCTCTTTTATTTTCCCGTTGTCTCTGACTCTGTCTCTCTCTGCTATTCTCATAGTAATTTCCTCCCTGAAGTTAGACCTTTGAATAAGGGCTCCATAATGTGCTTCATGGAATGTCAGTCAAGAGCAGTCATGTGGCAGTCAACAAATTTCACTATTTATCAATCAAAAGCAGCATATCTGAACTCCAAGGCTATGTATGTATTTGAGAGAGAGAGAGAGAGAGAGAGAGAGAGAGTGTGTGTGAGTGAGAGATAGAGAGAGAGTATAAAAATACCATTGGGTGGAGATGACTCATGGCTATGGGAAGGGCAAAAGCATAACTAGATGAGGGATGTATTGTGTGTTTGTGGGTTGTGTGTTAAAGAAATATTAATTAACACACCATTATGTTCATTATGCACACAAATAGTTGATTATGTTCCTGTGCAATCAGCAAAGCAGAAACATGCAGCTTATCAACACATCACAACCTTTGTGTCCTTTTCTCCCTCTTCATGCCTTCCCCTGGTCGCTGTCTCCATGGTGATCCCAGCTTTTCTTCTGTTTTCTATCATCTTTATTGAAAGGTGAACTGAAAGGCAGCAGCAGGTGGATTCTAATGAGGGGACCAGCAGATCTCTCTCTCTCTCTCTCTCTCTCTCTCTCTCTCTCTCTCACACACACACACACACACACACATACACATAGCTGTGAGGTCTCATTTGTATGAAAGTAAAGTCAGTTGTTTAGAAAAACAGATTGTTATTTCAAAAGAAACATATTTTATATCCATTGGATATTGCTACCACAAGTTTGTGTGAATAAATAATGTCATTATCAGATTTTTATCTTTCATTTCCTGTGCATGTTTAAATTAATAGCTTATGATTGAGCAAAATATTATAAATGTTTGTTAAATGCACATTTTTATTGGTCCTTCACATTCATACCTTTATGCTCCCTGTCTCTCTCTCTGACTCATGGTCTGGCTGTGACGCATTTTCTTACGCATGTAAGTGTGTGTGTGTGTGTGTGTGTGTGTGTGAGTGAGAGAGAGAGAGAGAGAGAGAGAAAGCACTATCATTCATCTTGAGTAACAGCCTTACCATCACTTCAATAAGGAGCAATGATTCTCAGTGACCAGTCCAAACAAGTCATAGATTTTTTATGATCCTGTCCTAACTTACTAGGTTATTTAAAGACAATAGTCTAAAATACTCTACAGCACTTTTCAATTTTATAGATAAGAACAGATTAGAGATCTAATATTAAATTCATAGTCGTGCATTGCAAAAATGTTGTTCTATGTTTTTTTTTATTTTTCAAAAATGATATTATGAGCATGTGATTAATTAATAGATGACTAATTCATCTATTTTAAGCGTCAGAAAAGCATTTACATTGTTCTCTTAAGCTTGTGAGTAGAATCCAGATGATGCCGCAGTGACCTGTAGATGAGAGCTAAGAGAGAAAAAAGTGGCTGGCCTTTTAGCATGGAACGGATGACATGCTATCTCTTGTCTGTCAATCACAGCAACACTGGCACATCACAAATCTCTGTTAGATCATATATGCGGAATATGGTAGATGGTGTTAAGCGGCTGCTGTGTGTGACAGTTTAAACAAGATGTACTGTAGATTCAGCCTTGCTTCATGTTTCTCAAAGGAAGCACATGTTACGTTTCAGAATGATGTACTTGCTGTTCCTCATCATTTTGTTTGTTCAGATGTATTAAAAGCTGCAGTTAATAACTGAAATATTACAATTGTGCAGGGTACAAAATATAGTAAATCATCACCATTATGTTGGTCGATGATTTCAATTTCCATCAAGAGATTGGACATGAGCTGAACTGATTTTTACATCAATATGCTTCCCTGTACGTTTTACCCCGGTTTGCACCAATGTAGGATCAGTTGGGAAATGGGATCTGCCCATTCGCATTACTGGTTCCGGCCAAGAACCAAATGAAATGTAAAACAAGTAATCCATCTTAAACTTGGGAAACATTTTAAGCTCATCACATACACTGATCACCCCTAACATTACAATGCTAAACATTAGGCTCAATATTGTATAGGTCTCCCTTGTGCCCCCTGGGGCAGGACTTTACCAGACCTCTGGGAGTGGACTGTGGTGTCTGGCACTAGGAAATTGGGTCTGATTTCCTCTGGGTCTATAGGTAGTTATGTGGGCCTCCGTGGATCAGATTTAGTGCCTCCCTTGGGTGCTCGATTGGACTATGATCTGGGAAGTTTTGAATCCAGGTTTTGTAGGTTTTTTCCAAAAAAAAGAATTGCAGAGTTTTGCTGCAGTGGCTTTTTTGCAGCGTCTGACCAGGTGGCCTGGACTTTGGTTGCCTTGAGCGTTGGGCGTCCATGATCCTGTCCCCAGTTTAATGGTACAGTATGGAATTTATACAGCACTAATTGGTGTGGATACAGTGGGTATAAAAAGTTTTCTACACCCTGTTACAATTGCAAGGTCCTGTGATATAAAAACATTAAACCAAGATAAATCACTTTTTTTCTGTTTAATGTGATAAAAGACACCACAATATTAAAGTGAAAAACAAAAATAAATATTTTTAAAGTATTTGTCACATACTCATCATTAATATAGTGATTCTGATTACCTCAACCCCCGTTTAAAAAAAAAAAAAAAAAAGATTTTTCTAACAATTACAAACATTATTAATAGCTAACATTATTATCAAAAACTAACATTATTAATAGCCGGACATTCCTGCAATATGGACAAAAGGACAAAGAGGAAACTTATCAGGAAGCCTGCAAAAGAACCACAACAACATTCAAATGACTGCAGGAATATCTGATAAGTGTAGTACTGGTTACTTCTTACAATGACATTTTTAAATCTGGCCAATGAAAGCAAAAAAAAAATCACTAAAACATACAATCGCTATGTGGTAAAGGCATTTTCAAAGATCAAAGTAGAGATTTCGGACATAATTCTACAAGTTATGTTTGGCACAAACACAAGACCCATGTATCTTGCTATATACAGTATATGAATATATATATATACATATATCAGGCATTTCCACCCTTATAATTACCAAAAGCACAAAACAAACTCAACATAAAAATGGCTGTAGAAGAAGAAAAAAATTGGGGATTGTACAATCAGAGTCTAAGTTTAAATCTTAATGATAACCAGTGGAATGACTTCAAATGTCTATGCACAGGATATCCTTTTACTATTTGATTGATCTATATAATTTTGTCAAGAAATATAGGAATCAAATGACCAATTAAGGTGTGTTGTTTCTCCCCCAGTGTTTCTATTTGTATGCAGTATTACATTAAAGGTGAAAAAAGGCCTGAGATGATTTATCCTGCTTTCATTTTTTTACAGCACAAAAAATTTAACTTTAACGGTTACAATTATGTAATCGTTAAAACCGTTAAAAAATATTAAAAGTGATAAGCATGCGGTTGATTTAGTTCTTGCAAGCATGACTTACATTTTTGGCAAATCTTTTCAAGGTTAACTCCCACTCAGAATAACAGGAACATCTTTATAGTTCCCACACAGAACCAACACTACATAGCAATTAAACTCCTATCACTGGCCACTGACTAATGGCAATGCAAAACAAGTAATACCTAATTAGTTAGTTTTGTGTGTGTGTGTGTGTGTGTGTGTGTGTGTGTGTGTGTTGTTTTGCAGCTTAAGTTTCAGTAAATTTGGGTTATTTTTGGGGGGCTATTGGAAGAGGATGAGAATGATCTCTGTGGACTCGACACAAATGAAGATTTTCTTTTCTGCAAAATCACCCACATTGTCTGTGAATGTGCTACCTCCAACGCGATATACAGACATTAAGAGAAAGTTTGTTTCTCGTTTCTTTCAAAATGCTGAATGTCGTATGTAATTTCATTATGACATGCTTAATTCTTTGTACATAGATACACAGAAGGTTCAAATCAGGGAGGCAGCTTTCAGAGTCTTATTACTGGAAATTTGAAGCACATTCTACTGCCAATCAATAACTCAAACAGTGAATGTGTTTAAATTGCTCTGTGGTCTACAGTAGATCAGCAATTAGCCTTTTATCTAATGCAATTTTATGCCGGGTTTTTGTGAGAGTCTTAATTTTACCCACAGTGTGTAGTTACATATATTGTGTATATGTGTGTGTTTGTGTGTGAAGTTATGTGATGACGCTGTTTGGCTTGCCTGTAGAGCCTTTGCCTCCATGCCCCCTCCTTTCCTGAGGAGGGACTATAAATATCACACACTGATGATTCATCTACCAGACGTAATAATCTCCCCGGTCATGGGCCCTATGCACAATCAGAGACACAGTAGCTCTTGTTTAGACATCCTTTATATTGTTCTGTGTTTGGATTTTTAAAATTGTTCACTACATCATGTGAATGTAAATTTAGGAGACCAGGTTGAAATGCATTGTTGGTTAGACCCCATCCCCACCCCAGGCCTTGGTATTAACTGGCTTGTTAGTTTATTAGATTGCTTGTCAATGTGGTCTGGGATGCATTCTGTTGGATTTGTTCTAGTAACAAAATAACGGCACATTGTTACTTTTTTTAATATTACACATTATTGATTGGCACAATTGGTCAGCAGAGAGAAGACATAAAAAGAAACATGAAAATAGAGTGTGAATGCACTGATATATACACCAGGAGGTTAGCGCCAGATCATTTGGGTGCTGTGGGTTGAGGGATGGGGCTTCCATGGATTGAATTGCCCCGCACATTCCATAGATAGTGGAATTTTGATTGATTGGGATCTGCACTGAGTGTCCTTCTACCTTTCTTTATGGACGGCATCGACTTTTTTTGGAAGTTGGCATACATTGGCATTTCTGTGGGATAGGATCAGAACGTCTGGTTGGACATCTTCCGGTCCAAAGTGTACTTCACGAGGTGCTCCCTACTCCCTGCTCCGTGTACAGGGAATGTCGGTGAAGGAAACTCGACAAAATTCCACTATGCGCAACACCCTGCAAAGTCACCTGTGCAGACTAAACTTCATCTGTGCGCTACCATGGTAACATAAGCACCTCGGATACCTGTCACTGCTGCTGTGAAAACTTCACAAGGTTTATGGAGATTATGGAGATGGTTGTGTGTGTGAAAATCCCAGGAGACTAGCAGTTTCAGGAATGCTTGTGCCCTAAGCCTTCTGGGATTGGCTTCAGGCCCCCGGTGACCCTGTACAGTACTGTACTGCGTATAAAGCTGTACAGTATACTGTATAGAAGATGAGTGAGTGAAGAACAAGAACATCCTCCAGGAGGTAAACAGGGTCAAAATCAACAACTAAGAGATTAAAAACTCAAAAACTCTCTCTTAAAATCTCCCTTGAACACTACAGAAATAACTAAAGGTGAAAAGTCTATTGGTAAATCTGAAACACCCTTCTCTTTTTTTTATCTTTGTGCTGTAAGAAGCTTGTGGAAAACCTGTTTTTATTTTATTTATTTATTTATTTTTTACATATATCAATTAGGCTTAAAAACTGTGAAACTGGCAACCTTGTTGTGACTCATAAGGGGTGTGTCTGAAGTCACAGCTCTGTGTATCTTGTGTATTTTTCAATATTTCTGTTGATGTCTACTATGTGTGGTAACTGAATGGAAGGGCTGTTAGCAGGAATGCAGCAGAGGTACAGAGCTTGAGCAAGCGTAGTGCAGTTGTCTTGCATTCAGAGACAGACCCTAGGGTGTGCTAGCCATGCCTGGCCCTTTTTCATTTTCTAAGGTTGAAGCACACTTCGGGAGCGAATTCAGCAGGAGCAGGAGTCCGGTTCGTTATTGGAGGCTCAGATACTTAACTGAAAATCCAACTATTAAACAACTGCAGTCACGAGTCCTCAGAGAACAGCTGCCTGCATCAGCCGAGACCAGGATTGTCTTCATGGTGAAGTGGAACCGTCCCCAGTCACCACACGCAGACCAAATGGGGCCTGCATGTGACAAGATCTCTAACAAGAAGCGGTCAAACAGGTCCGGAGGGCAAAGGGGGTCTGGTTCACTGGCAGCTCAGGAGCGGGATGTGTAGCTCGACAGACGGAGAGGGAGTGGAAGTGGGGGAGAGATAGAGAAGAGACGTGAGAAGAGAATGAAACAAGACAGTCTTTTGGCAGGGGTCTTTATGTTCGGCACATGTTTTTTCACAGCATCATATGATTCATTATTGGATTTTTTTTCCCTGTCCATAAGAGAAGCAAAAACCTTAGATAATCCTATAATCTCTAACCATGATACATGCCAGGGACATGTGTGTCAGGTGGCTAGGTCTCTCCGGTCCAGTAACAATCAGTCTCCAAGTTATTATTTTTTTCTTTACAGCATTTTAGAAAATGAACACTGTCCTGGTGCCTTGGTAATGTGGGGTGGGGCGGGGCGGGGTGGTATAAGTATTTGAAAAAAAAAATGCAGACTGCCTGAACTTAGTCAAAAATATTATTGCATGCACAACACAGATAAATGTTTGTGTAAAAGCCCCTTTTAAATAAAGGCAAATACATTTTCACTTCAGTTTGGAATGATGATACAAAAAGCTGCCTTTTTGCTGTCTTTTGGGTATTGATGTTTGCCCGCTTGGTTAGTGATAGTTGAATTTTGTTGACAATGATTGTCAACAATGTTAAGAGTGAGTAAAAAAAAATTAAAAATAAAATAAAAAATACATTCAACAGGATTCCCAAAGTATAATACCCAGCTGGTAAGACACAGACTACAGACTGGTCCCACTAATGGGCATGTGGTGTGACCAAGGCAAAAAAGAGCTAAATAATAATGTTCTGTTCCCTTCAATTACATTAATCACAGATGTGCAGACAATCCTATGTTCCCCCCACGCCGATGCTTCAATATGTCCAAACATTGCTTTCAAGCACCAGTTGTATAATTCCCATGCCTCACATCAAGAATGATGTTGATTGAACACTGACTCAGTGAATACAGTGAAGGCCAAATGAATTTAAGCATGAATCACTTTTGAAAAACTAATTATACGGTCTCACACTTTCATCACACAGTGTTCATTTCCTTCTTTCTTCCTTCTTCCTTCAGTTTCAGTGCCATTGGTGCATCTTGATATCTCACCAAAATGCACTTACTGTCAGTGTGCAGCCTTCGTTACCATGGACACTGGGACTTGCTCAAAGGAACATCTTGTATGATGTGTGAGAGTTGGGTACAGACTTGCTCTGTCAACCAAGGTCATGAATGATCTGCAACTATGTTAAAAACACTGCCTATTATGGCCTTTCACAAGATTTCTCAGTGTATAGCTCGTATACACTATATATTATATTCTGTGTAAATAGAAAAAACATCTGGGGAATATGCATAATTATTTTAGCTATAAAATACTTTAAATACGCAGGTGCTTTATTAAGAAATATGACGTCACTTCTTGGCATTCGTTGTAAGTACTAGAAAGCATTTAATTGCATGTGTACAGTAGGGAGAGAATTAAGACTTTAACAGTTTAAATACTGCAGACCAACATTAAGATTAACATTCATTAGACAGAACAGGACGTGATTTTATTTATATAAACAGCACCACCTGACACCAACAGTACATTTCACTAAAAAGGATTTTGATCTGGCTGCACTTTTAGGATAGAAATTATGTGTTTATTAAGCTTAGTTTAGAAAATATCAGGTTTTTCTATCAATTAAATCAGTTACCAAACTCCTGTTGCATGTTACATCCTCTTAGAGATATTCGAAGGAGAAACCAAAGACCAGAGTGGTGTGAGACAGTAACGCTATGCCATGTGCCAACACGCTGACTAGTTGGACCAAGATGTTTCGCCAAAACAACACTGACAGTATGTTATTTCCTGCTGCCATTTCTTAGCCATGTAGGAGGGTAATGACAAATGACTTCTCTCTCCTAGTTCAGAATTCCTATAAATAAAAACAATTACTCAACACAGTCATTACATTTAAGGCCAGGGTTAGGATGAAGGTGTTCTATTATGGGACAAAGTTGTTCAGTACGAATAAATCTGAATTCATTTACTGTGACCCTTCATACACAGCAGAAATGAAATTCATCAAGAGTGGAGAAAAGAGTGGAGGACATCATTTGACTATAATTACATTGTTTTATTGTACTGTTGTTTTTAATCTCTTGCTACTCCACTAATTCACTGTACATCTGGGTAAAAGAAAAAAGAAAATCTTAATCTCCTAAATCTTTTAAAGCTAGAAAAAGAAATCTAGTTATAAAGTCAGATTCTTATTCAGTAGTGATGATCTTCTGCCCTCTAGTGACAGTATTAGGAATGTCGCTTTTGTACGAGGCACTTTGTAAAGTTTAAGATTTATATTAAATAAGGTTAGAAATTTGGCCATATGGTCAAAAGTTTAAACACAAAGTAGTTAAAGTCAAACCGGGACTTGTAAGGTGTAAAATGATTCACCTTTACACAAGTCTTGATGAGTCTCTAAGTCGCAGTAAAATATTTTAATGGTGCAAATATTTTAAAGAAGGCCTAGAGCCAGCGGCAAAACATTATTTTGAATGTTATAAACATTCAAAAAGCCACCTTATTTGTCACTAAATTGCTAAATAGACGTATCTGTCTGTGGGAACTACACACACAATCACCATGAACACTGCTTGTGCATTGCAGGAACTCAGCAAGAGGTATTTCCACATCCCTCACACCAAGCAATTTGCACATGTTTAGGAGCTTCAAGGAGGTCCTTTTGGCTCCAGCAAACTGAGAAACTCTGGGATAAATGCATTAATGTAGCAAGAGGATTATATAGCGAAATAAAGGTAGTTTATATATAAAATATTTTTTCGGAATTTTTGGGAAATGCAGATTCTCTGATTCTTGATGTCCTAAAAAACTAAAGCTTTAATGTCGGCAAATATTTTTTTTAAAAATCCCCTATAATGTCTACACACATTTTATCATATTTTTAATTCTAAAGAAAAAGCTTTTAAACCCATAAAACAAGTGAACATAGTGAACATCTGTTGCTCATTAGCCACAAAAGCTACTCTACAAAAAAATATGCAAGTGTTCTTTTTGGCAGTCAAATAGACTTGTGGCTAATGCTTTGTTAAAATTTCAAGCCATTGCCTTTTCACTGGTGCACAGAGCTCACTCTTCTCCCAACAATTTCCACTGCTTATGTCTTCCTATTATGGTGAATGTACTAGACATCTTTGTTATTGACATTCTTACTCTTTAAAAGACTACTTAAAAACATCTTTAGATTTTTTTTTTCTTCATCATGAACATCACTACACTTAATTTTAACATGTAATTTTAATTCATTTAATTTTCATTTTTACATTTACATTTAACATGCTACATTTAAACTTTGACTGCATCCTTTTGTCGTAACCTCCCAGCCTTGGGATTTTATGCATTTTAAAAACATGGTCCTTTAAGTTCTTTACCCTACATGTTTTTCATGAGGACGTTTTCTGCCACTTCTCTCATAAATAAATTGTTAGAGATCACTTCAGCTTGTCTTTAGTCTCAGCTTGTCACTGTGCTTAATGGCAAGATCAGAACAACCTCATTTGTGCAGCAGTGAGCTTTGATGTCCTCTCTCTCGTCTTTTATTTTTGTTCTGTGAGCAATCCACTCTCTTCATGCTTCTATCTCACTGCAATCAATCAAAAAGCAGAGATTCCTGTGTGCCATTACATTCCTCTGCCAGCACAGTGATGTTGCACAATCTTTTTAAATCTAGGCTTTTGGCATATTGTGTTACCCAGGTTCCCGAACTTTATCCAGTCCTATACTTCAGTGGTTTTACAGTTCTAAAACATCACATCAACACAGAAAGAGCTCTTACTAAGCTGAGTAGTTAAGATGAGAGGCAATATTACATGTGTGAGACAAGGGGCACTCCAATTTTTGTGCTTTTGTCTACTTTAAACATCTCAACAAAACATTTTTTTTTTTTTTTGCTAAACATCAGTCTATGATCACTGCATAGTGTACGTATATGATGAATAGATAATTCTTTCAACTTATTATATATGCACATTTATTTTAACCTACCTTTGCAGTATTTTGCAGCACAGAGCACTTATAAAATATTCTACTAATATACAGTAAGATATATTATGTTCTTTTTTCCTTTAATTCTCACCTGCCTACTGTACATTCTTTACAGGTGATATGTGGGTTCAATAAATCCAACAGCGAGTCCTTAATAACAAATCAATTCAACTATATTTCTGTAGTGCTTTTAACAATTATTATGACTTTGGGAAAAAATATGAAAATAAGTTAATAAATAATAATAAATATGAAGTCAGACAGCAAGGATTGATCTGCAGTCATACTGAGTATCAGGTGGCTGTAGTTTCATTGCTGGAGGCTCTGGAAACTATTGAGGGACTACAATAACAAATCAGAGAAAAACGGTCTGCATCAGCCGAGTCCAAGACCATCTTCATAAAGTCAAGTGAACCTATCCAAAGAGGAAGACTTGGTGTGATTTGCTTTGGATGCATGTGGTGTGGACAATACTGTACCACACACATCCCAAGAGGACCACACCGAGTCATCCTCAGCAGTAGGAGAGAGAGAGAAAATAGTTAGGTACAGTATACTCACAACCTCATAATCTATCTAGGTAAGGCATCACAATAGTCCAATCAGGAAGTGTCAAAAGCATAAACAATTTTTTTCTGCATCATTGACAATATATTCCTTATTCTAGCAATATGCCATGCTAGTAATTTTATCTACATGAGCTTCAAATTATTATTATTATTATTATTATTATTTTACTGGAATCGATAGGAAGTTAATAAGCATTTAGTGTCTAATGACCTTGACACATTTCTCAGCTTTATTAAACGGATATCTTTCCAATTGCTTTGCTGAGTGCTGATAACAGTGGAAACTAATACCATGCTTATGAATTATGTTTAAACCAGAGGAAGCATATAGAGAGAAAATAGCAGTGGGGTTAAAACAGAACCCTGTGGAACACCAAACTTTACTTTAATACATGTAGCGTAGTCACTATTTACATCTACAAACTAATATCGATCAGTCAAATAAATCCTGAGCCAGGAGAGAGCCATTCTCTTTATTCCCACTACATTTTCTAATCTGTGCGGAAAATACTATTATTAAACTATTAAACACTAGTTTAAACTATTTATTATTATACTATTAAAACAGAATGTTGATTTTAAACATCTGGCCGTCTGTTAGAGTTCTGTGGGGTCAGATGTTGATCCAGTCATAGTTAATAACTCTGAGAGATTACTGATAAAGTTCTGTGCGGTAGTTGATGTGAATGTACATTTAATGCATTAGCATGGCAAAGTACATTTTATTATTTTGGCAATTTAACTTTTATAAGCATTTTAAATGATAATTTTAGAATGTATATTTATATATACAGTATATTGCCCTTTTGGGTCTTTGTTGACAAACATTATTGACACCAGTAAATAAACATCAGAAAATGATTCAGACGAGGCAGAGGCACAGAAACAGTAAGCAGGGAGAGCGGCGAGTGAGGGAATTAACAGCTGGCTGTAGTTGATACTAAATCTGTCTGAATGACCACTATGCAATGAACAAACAAACAAACAAATAAAGGATTATATAGAGTTACAACTTGATGTTGGACATGAGATTCACTTCAAAACAATAATGCTTCATTTATATTTAGATTATATATTTACACTCACTGCCCACTTCAATATTCAGTTCAATTCAATTTTATTTGTATAGCGCTTTTAACAATTATAACAACAATAGGAAACACCTGAACACGTGTTAATTTATGTGTATGTGGTCCATCTACATGTCACCAGGCGACGGATACCCATCCTTATTTACAGGGTCAGGTTGCCAGCTCGGATCCCGATTGTATCTTAGCTCTTGGGGGTGAAAGACCATGAAACCAAGAAACATTGGGGCTTGAACCAGGGACCTCCTGGACAGCAGTCCAACACCTTAACCCTGAGTCACCCCTGCCCCTGTGCTCATTAATACAGTTATAGAATTAGCTAATCACGTGGCAGCTGCCCAATATAGATACCGCTCAGTGTTCACACAGCCACTGTAATGTTCACATCAAACACCAGAATGAGGAAAACATCTGATATTCATGACTTTACTTTACTTTAACCATGACATGGTTGTCCTGGGGTTTTCACTGCCAACAGTCTCGAGAATTTGAGTGAATACGTGCAGTTATAAACTGCAGACTCAATTCATGAAATGCTCCTGCAAATCAATATGAAGTTATTTTGAGCTCATTTTTCCCTGCAGGGACAGAAAAAGAGAAAGGACAGATTGAGTTGTTAGCCATGCTCATATTTCAGTAGATAAACTGTGCCGACTTGGTATAAGGAGGGAGAGTGCTGACTAATTAATTAGTGTAATCTCTCTCTCTCTCTCTCTCTCACACACACACACACACACACACACACACACGCACGCACACACACACACACACACACACACACACACACACACACACACATTTGTGTCTAAATGTGTGTGTGTGTGTGTGTGTGTGTGTGTGAGTTAGAGAGAGAGAGAGAGAGAGAGAGAGAGAGAGAGAGAGCTAAACTTAAGCAACACTGTTGGTACTTTTCCACCGCCAGGGCTAAAAAGAGCCATAACTAGACAGAGGCTGCAGTGAACAGGATGACAAAAGGTGCACCACCAATAGTAAAGATCATTAGCATAATAATCTTTGAACGTATGTGTGATTTATTATAAATGTAGACATAACTTCACCAACCATAACCTCATCCTCCTACTAGTACTGTAGTATTAGATGCTGGTAGATGCTCATGGTTTCGTGATGCCCTGTTCACAACTTGGAAACGACTTTTTCAACATCTTTGCAAAAAAAAAAAAGAAAAAAGCGTCAGTACAGATTCCTTAAAATATTAAACACTTCTGGACCACAAGTCCACTTTGTGCCAGGGTACACTGAGTGTATCACTGAGGTTATACAGTAGTTGGAGATAATGTATATTATGCCATATATAATCAGCTAAAAAGTGGTTTTAAAAAAAATGTATAAATGTTTACTTTTATTTTTAAGATACACTGAAACAGACATTGCTTTGTACTGGATGGTGGAGGCCTGGGGCCTATCCCAGGAGCACAAGATGACACACACACACACACACACTATTGTCAATTTGGGAAATCTAATTAACCTAATTTGCATGAAGTTGGACTGTGGGAGAAAACCAGAGTACATGAAGGAAACCCACCAAGCACAGGGAGAATATGCAAACTCCATGCACACCGATCTGAGGTGTAAATTACACCCTCGATCATAGAGGCTGCCCTGCAACAGACAATTTTAAGCAAATTTTCTAATAAGCACAGGGCGTAACATCACTGTTCCTCAGGAAATGGTGAAGGTGAGTCTGTACAGTAGGTTCAGGTGTGCCACTAAACCTATTTAAATAATAAAACAAACAAAATAGAAACTCAACTCATCATTAGCAGGCCAGCTCAAGATCAGAAAAGAAAACGAGGTAAATGAAATGGAGAACTTGTGAGCTAAACGGACACAAGTCAATGAACATACTGAAAGACCAACCTTAAATAGACACAATAACTAGAAAATAGCAAGGTACAGGCAATCAAGCCCATGTGACCACCTGTGATTTTACATATGTGCACGAATAAATAAATAATCAAATAATTAATTAAATTATTAAAACAACATGAACTATTAGAAAATACTACTTTATATATTTGTATTTAAATTAAATGATAAGTGTTTAAAATTGAATATTGTTACGCACCATCTTCCATAAATACCAGCTGAAATTATTTGGAAATGTTATGAAGGTCTTAGTGACCAAATCTAGCTTAATTTACTATCACATAGGAGGTAATGACTGCTGCTCCTGTATCACACAGTAGCACATAAAAGCATTTGGCAACAATTGATTAAGGTACTTAACAGACTTCTGAAAAGTAAACAACTTTGTTTGTATCACACTAGCTTTTTTTTTATCACATTAATATTTTAAATATTTTTTAACTAAATTACTAAATTTGAAAACTAAATTACTATATTGTATTGTTAATAACTTCTGAATAAGGTCTTATTGATCTGAAGTAAGGTCACTATTATGTCCATATATAAAGTCGATAAAAGGATGCATGAATACATTTGAGCATAGGCACTTCAGCCAACTTGGCTTATTTTCAAACGCCTGATGCCTAGATGTTACGACCACATTGCATGGTGTTTTAAGCAATTAATTAATCAAATTTCAACAAACAAATTCATTCAAAACTTCCATATTGGTCTAGTACTTTAAACAGGAGTCATGAAAATAACAACCTTACAGTGCATATGTTCATACTGGCAGTGATATCAAAAGCAATATGAAATAGCACAATAAAACATTAATGCAATTTACACAGAAAAGTTTTACTTAAATTTTGTGAGTTGAATTAAAAACATCACTGTGCAATTTAGCTGTAGCATTTAGTCTGCATTTGCTATAGTGATTATAGACTGTATGAAAAAAACAAGCCCTTCAATGATTTAACTTACATTATTGCGATGCAAACTAAACTTTTCATATTGCTGCTAGAATTGTATAGGTAAATTGAAAACAGCAGTCTGAGCACACGCTTTAAAATTGAGTATTAAGTATAAACATTTAAAATACAATTGTATTCAGTGTATTCAGAAAATAAAATTTTATTTGAATAATATTATAAGATTTTAAGAGTTCTAGATTTTTGCAGCTGCATTCCCATATTCTGGAAGAGGTCAAATTTACCCTTTATAAAAGTAATGATAGGTTTTGTTCTACCTGACACATCCGAAAACCCAAACACACACCAGCAAGGCCTCTACATACCCACACACAGTACAGTATATTAATCGCCATTGACCTATGCTGTGTTGCCAGCACAGATCTGTGCCCTGCTTGGGTTTTAATGGTTTTAATTAAGGAAATAACATGGTTAAGCCCATTATAAGAAACCATTCATGTATTTTACACACTGATGGAAATTCCTTCCTTACATAGCCAAATTCAGTATTTAAACAAATGAAAGCAAATTTCTATAATGATCCAACATTCTCAGTTCAGCAGACTGCACAATAAATTAAGTAAACAAATACAAATGTAAATTAAGTTAACAAGTTAGAGTGCAAAATGTTCCTAATAAGTAAGGTGAGCAAATTTATAGTGTATGAGCTAATATCGAAGCAGTGAACAGAACGATACAGAACAATAATAATAATAATAATAATAATAATAACACAACAACAACAAAACCAGTGTTGGGGTTTTTCTTTATTCGTTTCTCTCTGCAAGCCAGTCCGTCTGCACCCCACCTCTGAGCTCAGGAGAACGGGTCAAAGAACAGCCAGCACACAGATGATTGCTCTTTTACCAGTCTAAATTTTATTCGATAAACACACACATATATAGTAGTTACACACCCTCCTGTGCGGGCAAAGCACAAGATAGGTGACTTATCAAGGACAGAAATGAGTAAATATTATGAGAGTTTGCTATGCAGTTTACCAAAATAAAAAGCTGAGAAGGCCGAAGAAAAACTAAAGCAAGCCGGAGAAACAGGAACAGAGTACGCATGTTCCTGACTTCTTGACGCCATTCTCTTCCTCGCACACAGCAAATATCCTTATCACATGAGGACAGAGACAGAGTGCCCCCGTCCAAGAGAAAATATCACGAATAACCAAGAGATCATGGATGTCAGCAATTTTCCCTTATGATGAGTAATAAGTGATTAAAATAAGATYAAATGGAACAAGAGACAGTGTCGTAGGTCAAGACGTCTTTAAACAAATAATAATTCAGAAGGAGACKGAAGTGCATGACTAAATCTGGTTTGAAATGATTCAATACAGTAGAGCACAGTATAATGTAGTATATACTTATATATCATTTTCCCCTTACAACAAGTACTTTGTTTTAATAGTGATTTTGTGGAAAAGTTGAGCTTTCATTAAGCAGCACAGCATTAAGTACACAGCAGCCCTCTCACTTGCAAATATGTACTAATTGGCTGTGAAAATCATCATAGAAAAAGCCAGGATGTGAAGGCACTCTGACTTCTATTGCTGGTTATACAGTAAGACACCTAAACTAAGAACTAGAGGATACTGAAAATGAGGACAATTATTAACAAACATGGTTTTTCACTACTACTTCTCTCAGGTATGTACAGTCTCCTTACATGAACGTGTATCCATGTTAAATTTTTCATGTTTCTTTTATTTTTGGACAATCTGAGTTTTTACATCCCTTTCTCATTTTATTGAGTTTTACAAATTACAGGTTTGTTTGGTGTATGTGCTCTTGCTGCTCGAGACTTCTTTTATGTTAACGTGGCTAAGACCTGGCTAGAGGCTCAGAGCTACTGTAGAGAAAAATACACTGACTTGGCGACTGTTCAGAACATGGGGGAGATGCAGACAGTGATAAATAAAGTGAATCTGCTTTACCTGGGTGATGTGTGGATTGGACTAAGGAAGGGTGCAGGGACCAGTTGGGGCTGGTCTATGGGGAACAACACGCAGCAGTACAATATGCTTCAGACCACTGACTCATCAGCCTCGTTGTTTAACAATGGGTCCTGCGGGGCGATCAGTACAGATGGATACTGGTATTCAGTCAACTGTTATTCCCAGCAAGACTTTATCTGCTATGATGGTGAGTTAAAAGGGCTGCTTTTTTAATATCGGGGTCTTCAGGGAGGTTTACATTTTCTATACAATGACAATATCTCTTGAATTTTATGGTGCTAAAAGAAACTCAGTCAGTTATTGGATACAAAAAATGTCAAGGAGTTAATGTCAAAACAAGCTACACCAGTTCTATGGAGTACTGGGTTTGATTTGTTAACTAGCACAGCCCTTGTATACATTACTGTATCTGAAAAATGTGTTGCTTTCACAATATTGTAAAAACAGTGCAGCTGCATTCGATTATTAAAAAAGCCTTACAATATATTAAATATCCAAATCAATGTATGTAACAACCTGTAAGACATGATAGTGCTTTTATCTGCATTGATAATTACTCATAATGTACATGGCACAATGTCAATTTGTAAAATATCGTTTTCCACAAAAGATGAGAGAAATTAATATGTTTACTAAGATAAGACACGAGTTTAGCTTAACGTTTACAGTGATCACCTACTAAAACAAATTCCTTATTTAGTTTGCGATGAATTCGGTCAGTATTACATTTCCAGTCAAGTCCTTTTTGGTTAATGGTTTTCCAAAGTACAATTTGGCCAGTAAACATGTTGGCTTGTGTTGGATGTTATTTAAATCGACTTGATTGCAAAATATTTTGGAAACCAAATATTGGATTTATATGTATGAATTTGAATGACATTTTTTTTTTTTTTTTTTTTGCAGTTTGATTTTATAATTAGATTATAATTTTGTGTGTGTGTTTGTGTGTGTGTGTGTGTGTGTGTGTGTGCGCGCGCGCATGGTGGGGTGGCAGAAAACAGTAAGACAATATATTCCCCGTTTTATATGTTCATTTGGAGAGACGCTCAGGCATACTGCAGATCGAAGTACACTGACTTGGTGAGCATCTACAGCGCAGCTCAACAGGAAAAAGTTCTTAGCCTCATCTCCTCAGAATATACGTGGATCGGGCTGTTTGGTGATGCCTGGGAATGGTCAGATAAGTCCAATTCCTTTTTCCGATACTGGGGGACAGGAAAACCTCTTAGCCTGTTTAACATCTCAAATTGTGTTGTCATGGAGATGAATAATGATGGGATGTGGGATAATTCACTTTGTGACAGACAGTTGCCATTCATCTGCTATAAAGGTCAGTTATGTGTTAGTCATGATTTGTGTGTACTTGGATATAAATGCCTCCATACTTAGAAGGCTTTTGTCAGTGTATTTTTTTGTTGTTGTTGCTATGTAGTAGTATTGCATCATTTAGTGTTTCACTTTAATAATTATAATTCCGAGTTTTTATTACTTTACAGAAATTCCACCCATGAAAAGTCAAATAGTGAGAATTAAAGTGAGATCACAAGGAATTACAGACTTCAATGACCTGTCCATGAAGGCAAACATTTTGAAGACAGTGAGTTACAATGTATTCATCATATTTATTCTCTTTTATATATATACACAAACACACAGAGATGGATATACATTAGCAACACAAAAACAGGATATTACCACCTCCATGCTTTACTGTAGGAATGGTGTGATTTGGATGGTAAGTTGTATTGGATTTCCGCCTGACATTGTTTGGTGGTTCGATATAAACTCAGATAATTTTTGCATTGTGACTCTAATCCTCTTCCGTAGTGGAAACCTTAAATGATATGTTCAGTAAAATAAAATTAGGTGTGTACTCTTGATCTGATTATTTTTATCTTGTTGAAATAAAGACAAGATAAAACATCATCAACATCAGTGTTTGTGATGAGCTGTAAAGGTCCTTTTACACTCTCCTCATGGATAAAAATTGTAGGATAAAAAGGACAAAAAAAGGCAGATAAATTTATTTAATTTTATCAAAGTTGGAAAAACATTGTGTTGGTCTTCTTCTTCTCACGCTTCTTCTATTTGCAGATTTTTTATTTCATTAATGAGCAAGCTTTACACTGATCAAAACATAAAATGAAAGAATTACAGTACATTTTCTTTTTAGATTGAAGAAATATTGACAAGTAGGAGAATGATCAACTACACACTTAGCTGGAGAGAGAAGGATGGAATAGTCTTTCATCCAGAATCTGATGCCTGATGGACTGTTGATTCTTCTAATGGGATTCTGATTAATTTTAACTCATGCATATTTGATAAAATCTTGTTTACCTTAAGTTTTTTTATCTGCTTTTTTCTTTTCTTTTGTATAAACTTAAAAAGAAATGCAGTTTTAGTTTATCCTTTATATATCTTAAAGAATGTTTTTATATATTTGTCTTTAGGAAATACTTTTGCACTAAACAAATCATCCAGTGCACACATTCATTTGCAGGTCTAACAATTTTATTTAAATTTTATAGTTACTTTTATTTCTTTGAGATTCTTTGATAGTTTTATACTGTAACTGACCTTTAGAAATTACACCCATTAATATCCATGCATACTTATTTCAAAATTATGGTAGTAGTACTTCATGTAGCGTAGCAGTATTTATTTATTA
>QMIH01000091.1:624237-658151 GCA_003987875.1 Clarias batrachus
GCAAAGTCAGGAGGCCACTTGCCGGGACTTGCTTATCTGGATACTGCTCGGGGTGTTAAATCAGTCATTGAAAAGCTGTCGTACAGTTTGCAAGAGAAGTGGATTGCTCAAGGTTCCAAGTACAAAGAGGATTACCATGTTTCCTTTCCACCATTCAGTTTTTTCACTAGATTCATTGTTAATCAAGCCAAGATAAAAAATGATCCAAGTTTCACATTTTCAATAAACAACAATGAAATTTCTGCAAAAGCAGAACTGTCTGCAACAAAGTATAGCAACCGATCATCTGTATCAGTAAGGAAGACAGATCTATCAAACGTGTATACAGGCTTTCAGGAGAAAAGCTCTGAAAACAAGCCCGTCGATCCAGATAGTCAATGTCCAATTCATAATAAACCGCATCCGCTGGCAAAGTGTCGCGAGTTAAGAAGTAGACACATTGATGATCGCAAGAGGTACCTGAAAGAAAAGAACATTTGTTTCAGATGTTGTTCTTCTACGCAGCATTTCGCTAAAGACTGTAAAGTCTACATAAAGTGCAGGGAATGCAAAAGTGAGGAACATACCACAGTTTTACATCCAGGCCCAGCCCCTTGGGTTACAGAACCGCCTGCAGGTGCGAGCCAGCAGGGCGGGGAGAAGAAAGAATCTATGTCTGTAGCTATTGTATCGAAGTGTACGGAAATCTGTGGAAGCATAAAAGGTCCCAGATCCTGTTCTAAGATCTGTTTGGTGACAGTATATCCTTGTAGTAAACCCGAAAGTGCTGTGAGAATGTATGCAGTACTTGATGATCAAAGCAATCGATCATTGGCCAGATCAAAGTTCTTTGACATTTTTGGCATCACAGGAGAGTCCTTTTCATATACTTTAAAAACATGTTCAGGTTCTATGGAGAAAAAAGGACGCAGAGCATCTGGCTTCACAGTTCAGTCCATCGATGGRAAAACTCAGGTAGAACTTCCTACACTCATCGAATGCGATATGATGCCAGATGACAGATCTGAAATTCCAACACCTGATGTCACGCAATATTTCCCTCATCTAAAATACATAGCAGACAAGATTCCAGAATATGATCCTGATGCACCAATACTTCTGCTGTTGGGTAGAGATATATTGAGTGTTCATAAGGTACGTAAGCAGATCAATGGACYGCTTAACACACCCTATGCCCAAAGACTGGATTTAGGTTGGGTTATAGTAGGAGAAGTGTGCTTAGGGGGAGCTCATTTGCCAACTGATGTTAGCACTTTCAAAACAAATGTGCTATTAAATGGRCGACCATCTCTATTCAGTCCTTGTATGAACTACATGAAAATAAAAGACATGTTCGTTGCTWCTAAGCAAGAAGATTGTACAGCTTCACCACGTTATCTAGGCGTTCCCACAATTGGAACAGAGAGTTTAGATGATGTGTTCGCTAAAACTCCTAATGATGACAAGTCTGAACCGTCTATTGAAGATGGTGAGTTCCTTCAAATAATGGACAAGGAAATGTATATTGATGAAACAAAACATTGGGTGGCACCACTGCCGTTTCGCTCAACCCGACGTCGACTACCAAACAACAGAGAGCTGGCGCAAAAACGGCTCCTTTCTTTACAACGCTCCTTTCAGAAAAATCCTGAGATGAAGGATCACTTTGTTAATTTCATGCAAAGGATCTTTGATAATGATCAAGCCGAACTAGCACCTCCATTAAATCTGGAGGAGGAGTGTCGGTATCTACCGACCTTTGGTGTTTACCACCCACAAAAGCCGGGGCAAATTAGAGTGSTTTTTGACTCTAGCGCACCTTATGAAGGTGTCTCATTGAATGATGTTCTGCTTAGCGGCCCTGACTTGAACAATACACTTCTGGGTGTGCTACTACGTTTCCGCAAAGAACAGGTYGGAATTAGTGCTGATATACAACAAATGTTTTATTCCTTTGTAGTTAGAGAGGACCACCGAAACTACTGCGGTACGAAGATAATGACACTAGCAAGGATAATACAGGGAGTACAGAATGAAAGTGGACGTTTTCGGAAATAGTCCGTCYCCAGCAATAGCTATCTATGGCTTAAAACGAACAGCAGATCAAGGAGAAGAGGAGTATGGAGAAGATGCAAAACAGTTTGTCATGAGAAATTTCTACGTCGATGACGGACTTACCTCTGTGTCTTCTGACGCTGAAGCAGTCAGTCTCTTGCAGAGGACTAGAGAAATGCTAGCAGAATCAAACCTCAAACTACACAAACTGGCATCAARCAAAGGTACAGTTATGGAGGCATTTCATGCAGACGAAAGAGCTAACAMTCTAAAGGATTTAGTTCTGGGTATCGACCCTTTACCCCTTCAAAGGAGTTTAGGAGTAAGCTGGAACCTACAGTCTGACAGTTTCACTTTTCAAGTGTCAAAAGACGTAAAGCCATTCACACGAAGAGGAATCTTAGCTACTGTGAACRGTCTGTATGATCCACTAGGATTCGCAGCACCCATAACTATACAAGGAAAAGCTTTAGCTTCGAGAACCTTCTGTAGACCAATGCAGTTGGGACACACCACTCTCAGCTCACAGAGAAATTCAGTGGAGAGTATGGGCAGATGATTTAGTTCATCTCGAAACACTTAGCATTCCCAGACTTTATGTACCAATTTCACTGATGTCTACTGTTCTGAGAGAGGTATGTGTGTTTTCGGACGCTTCAACTGTAGCAATAGCTGCCGTAGCATACCTTAGAGTTGTACAGGATAATGGTCATTGCCATGTAGGCTTTATTATGGGCAAATCAAAGCTAGCTCCAAAMCCAGCCCATACMRTACCACGTTTGGAGTTATGTGCAGCTATTTTAGCAGYWGAACTTGGGGAATTAATAWCCAGCGAGATTAACATTGATCTGCATTCAGTGAAATACTATACGGATAGCAAAATTGTGCTTGGATACATTAACAATGCTTCCCGAAGATTCTATGTTTATGTAWCTAACAGAGTCGTACGGATACGCAAATCRRCTAATCCGGAACAGTGGCATCACATTGCTACCAGTCAGAACCCAGCAGACAACGCTACCAGACCAGTGTCAGCTGCKGAATTACAAAACACAAACTGGTTCACAGGTCCAGCGTTCCTATATCAAACAGATGTAAGTGAACACACTGAACATGAAGTTTTCAGTTTAATTGACCCAGAATCCGACAGTGAGATCCGGCCTGAGGTAACGACTTTGASTACAAAGRTAAATAACTGTCATCTGGGATCCCACAGATTCAGTAGATTTTCCAATTGGAAATCCCTTGTGAGAGGGGTAGCTGCTCTTACCCACATTGCAAAATCGTATTCCAGCAACATGCAAAAAGATTCATGTACAGGCTGGCGTTGTTGCAAAGCGACATATTGTACAATGAACTTTGCCCAAGCAGAAACAACTATAATCAAATGGGTTCAACAAGAGATCTTCCAAGAAGAGTTGAATTCTTTGTRCAATGGYGAAAAGATCTCTGGTCAAAGTTCCATTAAAAGTCTAAATCCCATCCTCGATGAGCAAGGATTAATTAGAGTGGGAGGACGCTTGTCAAATGCAGACATGACAGACGAGGAGAAACACCCTCTGATCATCCCAGCCAATCACCACATAAGCACTCTCTTGATCAAACACTACCATGAGAAAGTTGTCCACCAAGGTCGTCACTTTACGGAAGGTGCTCTACGCACAGCTGGCTTATGGATCATCAGGGCTAAGAAACTTGTCTCTAATTTCATCAAACAGTGTGTCATTTGTAAAAAACTTAGAGGGCGATTGCAAGAACAGAAAATGTCAGATCTTCCCACGGACAGRYTTGTCGTGGCCCCACCATTCACTTATGTAGGACTCGATGTTTTTGGCCCCTGGAATGTTCTGTCACGTCGTACTCGAGGAGGCAGTGCAGAGAGTAAGAGGTGGGCAGTCATGTTCACTTGTTTGTGTACCAGAGCAGTACACCTAGAAATACTTGAATCTATGTCCTCTTCAAGCTTCATAAATGCCTTGAGAAGGTTTCTATGCCTACGTGGACCTGTCAAGCAATTCAGATCTGACAGAGGCACAAACTTTATAGGAGCTTGCAAGGAACTTAAAATCAACAGTGACGATCCTGAGATTCAGAATTAGGTCAGCATAAGTATGCACCATTTAACCATCAGCTTCGCACACACACCGCTAGTGCATATCTTAACTTTTGTAAGGTTATATATTCTCTATTTCACCATATGTTCTCTATTTTGCTTACACCGTACATTCCCATGTATTGAATGTATCATTGACTGCTATCTTAAAACAAGTTTACACAGGGATTCTCAAATTAAATGTTTTGTTATAGACACAACTTGTTGGCATTTGTTGACTGATTTCAACTATTTCAAGTATTTCAAATACTGTATAAAATATTTTATTCCCAGACATCATGCGTACACCTCACAGAGTGGCACGTCACTCTCCTATACATAGCCTGTGCAATTGCACAGGCAAACCACTAGTTGGCAGTGAAGATTTTTTTATCCCACTGTACTTTCTCTTTTTGCCACTCTCTTGCAAGTTTATTTTTGAAATGCCAACAAGCTAAAACGTCTTTTTACTTTCTGAAATGTCACTACTGTATTTGCAGTCTGAAATGTCTGGCATAAATGAATAAAGGTCATATTTATTCAAGCCTATTGGCAGGGAGGGTGGGCACTGCAGCTTTGATTCATGGACCAAACATTGTCTGGTGGGCATTTTTAATTAAATGCCGACATCTCAAAGTTCCGACGTGTGCTGTTAGGGATGATTATGAAGCATGTAGACGGTTTGTCTTAATGTATAGTATTAAATTAAAGGATGAAATGAAACTAAATGTATGTTAAATTATACATTTATATTAAAATATCAGACAGATGTGATACATAACATGTAAAGTGAAACTGCTTCATCTGGCTCCATGTCTGTTTGGCACCTTTATACGGTAGCTGTTACATATACTCTACCTTCCTTGACTTGCTCTGCTTCAGTGAGGCACTGATCAGCTAAAAGAATACTCTTCCCAAACTGTTCCTTCTCCTTCAGATGCTCAGTCAACACTTTCTCACTCTGGAAAACACACAGAAATGTCTTGTGTACTTCCTCTGTGTATACAGATGACAAGAAAGTTCATTTAGAAGCATCATACCATCGACTGTTTGTGTGTGCGTGCTCTATATTCATTTGAGAGCCTCTGGAGTTCCCTGCAGTACTCTCTATATCCTCCTGGGTGCATAAATGAGCCGTCATGCATACACTCATCCAGATCAGCAAACACCCTCTTCAACTCCAGGGCACACACATTTAAACACTCCTCATTGTTCTGACCACAGAGCTCCTGGTACACCGTCTGGATCTCTTCCTTGGAGTGGAGAGAGAACGTGAAAGTGTTTATTCGGAAAATTAATATAAATATTAGATGTTTATTTATAAAACTCTTTATAGCTTTACAGACTTATTATTATTTCTTTGTGTGTGTTTGTATGTATGCTTTGTGTTTGTGAGTTACCATGAGCTTTAGCTGTGCTTTTTGCTCAGTGTCATTAAAGCAAATGCTGATAAATACTTCAACAGCTGCTGTCTCTGCTGTTCTGTGGAAGTCTGATAGCTCAGACGGGTCGATTGGAAAGCACGCTAGTTCAAGAATCCGACTCTGGTAGACCTGCAGCCCCTGTTCCACAGCTCGCTCATTCTGGATCTGGGACAAAGTCTCCACTGCATTTTCCAGACAGGGAATCCGACCACTACGAATTGCCTGCACGTACACCTCAGCCAGATTGCAAAGAGCTGACGAAACAAATGAACATCCTTACATTTAAAAAAAAAAAGCAACAATTAACATGGGCCGAAGTCTGACTTTTTTGACACTTATTTAGAGTGCTGCTCTAACGGGTGTTTACTCACCACTGCCAGTGAGCATCCGACCGCCTGTTAAGGTTTTTGGTTTGGCGTTGTCAAACACATAGCGGCAGAAGTCCTCAGCACAACGCAAAAACCGTCCATCGAGCTCGGTCTCAGACAGCTCCTCCATTCTCGGCAGGTCAGCATCAGTAGCTGGCCGTGGGAATACAAAACACCGCCGTTGCGCAAAAAAACTACGCAAACAGCGTCTGGGAAGGTTGAACTTCTCGATTTTACTGGAAGAACCTAGATATTAAAAAAAAGAGAAGATGGATTTGTAGTTGACACTGAAAGGTTGACCTCCCCAAGGTTTGTGTATTTTTAAAAAGAAACAAATATAATTTAATATAATCGCACCACTTGATGACTTACAGTATTACTTGTTTTTTTTTTTTGCAAGTGTACCACAAACATACGCCACAGTAGATGAGAGAATACAAATGCTGACCTTTTAAAACCTGACCTTAATGTGTAAGTGAGTGTGTGTGTGATTGTGCCTTGCTGTGGACCCCATCCAACCCCTGGGATAGACTCCAGGCTGGACATGAGCGTGCTAAGCAGTATAGAGAGTCAGTGAGTGTACTGTACAGTATATCTAGAATGTAAACGTCTATAAAGCTGCTTTGTGATAATGTCCATTTTTTTAAAAAAAATGCTCTACAAAAGAAATTGAATCGAATGTAATACTAATAACCATAAAAATCACATCCTTCTCAACTCTGATGCTTAGATAACAGTGTTCCTACAAAAAAATACTTTCATTAAAAAAAGTTAAATTAACCTACATTAATGCAACTTTATCAGGTCGTAACGGAGTTTTCTTAAATGAACATAAATGCAGAAATATCTCGAAAGCATAGCACCTGTAACACCTTACCAAGTTTAAGCTCCAAAGCACTTTCCAGATATTCATTAGCTGTGATGTCCTTGCCATCCTTCTCCAATCTCAGAGTGAAGTCTCTCACAGCCCAGATGAAGGAGGGGAAGACCCGCATGAAGTCGGCTGAGTCATCATGGTGACCACCTGCCCGTGCTTTCACCTGGATGTTCTCAGTCAGTTCTGTCACATAACTGCGGGGTGTATCGTTCAAGAAAACAATACTAATCCTGTATATCTTGTGTCTGTGTACTGGATCTTACTCAGTAAAGGATACTGTAGCTTTTCGAGTGCATTGTTGTCTATGACCCCGAGGCTGTTGTAGACCAGAGTGCTACTGAGCAGGACAGCAAGGCAGAAGATCCATGTGTCATGCTTTTCATCACCCTAAAAATCCATTAAAAGATATCTGGTGTGCTTAAATGATCTGACACAGTTCATTACATTCAATAAATCTGACAATCCTTTTTCCTTAATCATCACTTTTTTTTCTTTTTTTTTTCATCACTAATTATCACAAACCAGATAATTACTGTCATTCGCTCAACCTGTCAATGCTCCCTTCATATTGAGCAATACATGAGGCCCAAGGTTGTCACAGGGCTGTTTATGGCACTGTTCTGCTATGAAGTTGTTCATACCTTGTGCACATCCCCGAGTCCTTCAGTGTCCAGCAGCACCAGTGTGTATCCCGGTTTAGTGGGGTGAGGGACACACCACATCCAGATGCCTTTAGTTTTTGACTCTATAGTGCTGCCCAGAGCAAAGCCTGAAACAAACACAAAAACAAAACTATATTATTACACACATTGTTATATATTCTCTTGGAACTGTGCACAAAAGTAACAGAAATCTAAAGTCACAGGGAGCACTGGCTCACTGAAACTGAACAGCTGATATTTGAAAAAATATTTAAATATGCAAGTTTTCAACTATTGATGAGCAACTATTTGTCCACAGTAACCTTAGATTCTTGTTTATTGCTGATAGGACTGGAAACTGTTGTGATGTGCATTATGTAATGCTTTATAACATTATCGATCATTTTCTATACTGTTTATCTTGCGTATGGCCTTGGGCATATCGCAGGTAATTTAGGGCACATGGTTTTTATGGCTTACAGATCAAATTTCAGTATCACAAAATATTATAATGTTTCATTTCAAGTTTCTGTTTCAAGAAATCTGTTGTTCATACAGCATAAATGCTGTCTAGCTCCCTGTCTACTTCAGAACATGAAACAACAATCATGGGGAAGACTGATGACGTGACAGTTGTCCCGAAGATGACAGAAAGACTTCCTGGGCTAAGGATCAAAAGAGCTGTATTGCCGCTCAGTGGTCAGTGGTCATCTTTTCAGATGAAAGTAATTTTCATTTCAAATGAATTAAAATCAGGGATTTACAAAAGAGTTGGATATTCTGTAATTTCCAACATTAAATGTTTACTTGGTGTTCAATGCTGTATATCCCACATACTTCCAGATAACATTTTATTAAGATAATCATTGTTCACTTCACGTGATGAAGTGTAATGTTATATAGATATGTAGGACTTGTTATGATGTGGCTGGATAGCGTGTTATGCTATGCGCCTGGCTTTCTTTTTCTACAGATCCCTGATGCAGGGCTTCAGAGGGAAGGTTGTGTGTGTGTGTGTGTGCTGTGTGGGAGTGATTGTGCACACTTATGGGAGGCTTTTCCCGTTCGGCGATAACGTGGGATTATTACAAAACTTCTAATGGAACATAGGCAAACATAACATATACAACAAAGTCTCCCATCCCCTCCAGACAGGGTTAATCCTTCTTTATTGTCCTTTCATTTTCTCTTTTCTCTTTTGAGTTTTCTCTTTTCACCTTTCTCTCTTTTTCTTCTCTGTTTTTCTTTTTTCAGTTTTCTTTTTTTTCACTTTTCTCTTTTTCTTTTCACTTCTCTTTTCTTTTCTCTTTTCATTTTTCAGTTTTCTCTTTTTACTTTTCTCTTTTCACTTTTTCTTTTTCTTTTCAGTTTTCTCTTTTCTCTATACTGGAGGCATGCTCCTAGACCTGGTGCTACCTAAATGTCCGCACATCTAATGCTTTTGTTGGTGACCTGCCCCCCCCCCCCCCCCAGGTGTCATGCATCCCCCCCCCGATTGCCATCATGGCGGCATTGCCTAGCAACTGTACATGAGGGTGGCCTCGGGCCTGCCTGACTGGAAACCCATGGAGCAGTTGTCTGTGGGATTGCCTGCCGCAACGTTACAGTACTATATTGCCAAAATTACTCGCTCTCCTGCCTTCACATGCATATGAACTTGAGTCACTAATTCTTAATCTATAGCGTTTAATATGATGTTGGCCCAGCCTTTGCTGCTATAACAGCTTCAACTTTTCTGGAAGGCTTTCCACAAGGGTTAGAAGTGTGTTAATGGGACGTTTTGACCATTCTTCCATAAACACATTTGTGAGGTCAGACACTGATGTTGGACATTTATCCATGTCTTTATGGAACTTGCTTTGTGCACTGGTGCACAGTCTTTTGGCAATACACTTTATTGTATGGGCTTTGTAAGGACATAACAGTAATTCCTATGTCTTATACCCTGTTCATTTACGGTAAACTATCACGTTGATTGTTCTGTTGAGTGACGTGTATAACCATGCCCATGCTATATTCGTTATTTAAAAAAAAGTGCTGGCCCCTGTGAGATAATCTGGCACAAAACTGCTCATAACATTCCTTCTACTCAACATTATAATTTAATTTATGGCATAAATTTTATTTCAGGAAAATACCCAAGTTTTCTGAAATTCTGTCGAGCCAGTTTTGTGTGATTCTGTGACAAAATCGGCTGAACGGACATACAGACAGAATTTTTTTTCTGAGACGGGTTTCGGGTCCTCCAATGTAAGAATCATAAAGATATCATTGAAAGGGCGAGTAGTGANTGTCAAGAATAAAAGTGATGAACTTTGGCATAGATCACTATGATGGTGCAGGAAACCTGGTACGCCATAGACATGGTAGGTGCTGCAATACTGAATCAATGCCAACAACGTCTGCAACATAGAATGGATCAATAATTTGTCAGTGATTTGCGTTAACATGAGAGAAACTGATGCTAGCACAGTCTTTCATGCTTTCTTTCTTTCTTTCTTTCCTTCCACTTTATTTCTTTTAAGTGTAGCTCATTCTCCTAAGCAATCCATAATTGAGCCTGTAAGGCAAAAACACACCATGCAGTTTGGGAACAAAGGATTGATAAAACGGGTACTCTGTACGAAAACACACACACACACACACACATACACGCGCACACACGCGCACACACACGCACACACACGCATACAAACACGCGCACACACACACACACACACACACACACAGCCAAAACTATACAACAAAATGTGTTATGGTTTTATAAAACCCAGGTGAACCGTACAAACTGTGAAGCATGGTGGTGGTGGCTGGATCAGCTCAGCTCCAAGTCTGTCAGGTACAAAACCTGCAGGCTTTTGTAAAACAGCTAATAATGAAGGGAAAAATATCCACAAGGATGACAAAGTCAAAGTAGAAATTCAAGAAAATATACCAGACCTAAATCCACTCAAAGACCCATGTCATTAAGTAAAGAGGTCTGCACATACAAGATTAGATTTTGTTTTTTTGTTTTTTTTTTGCTAGGAAAAGTAGAATAAAATGGCCAAATTAAGATGTGCTAAGTTGATAGATTTTGACTCCAAAACTAAGTGGTGTTGAGCAAGGTGCATACTTGTTTAAGATTTTTTTCAATAAATTGTTTTTCACTTGGAATTTTATTGGTTGCTATGCTACAGTAAAGGTCGACAAAGATCTGACATAATTTATCATTGTTTTTTTTTTTATTATTACAAAAAAAGTATTTATAAATATATTATATATTAATATATTTAATATATTTTTTAAAAAAAATTTATTATTTAATATTTAATGTATTATTATAATACATTAAATATTAAATGTAAACATGCCTGAAAACAAACACACATGGCATAGAATCCAGTCATTAGTAGTTAATGTTACACTGACCTTATTTCATGTGATTCTAACTTTCTAAAACTACCTAATAACAATATTGTCTGTAACATTGGAGAACGGACAACCAAAAAAATCTTGATGGGAAGCTAAATAAAGTCGGCCGGTGTTAAATTAACATAGACTGCAACTTGTGTTATTCCATCTTCTTACCGTGTTGATTCTTACCTGTTTGTTTCCCTGCGAGGCGGTTCATGAGGTAAGACTTCCCCGTACGGTAGAGCCCCACCACAGACACTACAACAACTGGCTGAGTGATCCCATCCAATATCTCTTTAGCTTCTTTCATAACACATAGCTGTCCTTCAGAATCACTGCCAATCAGACATACTGGTGCCTCCATGGCTTTGAACATCTGGTCATCAACAACCAATTGAAAAATTATGTTTAAATTCAATGCAACGCAAAGGCAAAGACATTTTTTACATAACAGTAAATAATATATAGTACAATATTATAGGGTATAATATTCCTACTAGAATTATTTTTTTTCATTTTAAAACCTTTAAAATGCACTAGGGATAAGTGGTTGTGTCACAGGGCTTTCTTTTCCTTCCTTCACTTTCCACCGATCCTTTAATAAACTAGTGAGCTTCTCCCTGATTAAAGTGTGACTTATTGATGGGACTTGGTGATCGAACAAAAATATTAACTTTCTCATGTTTCAAAGTTTCCTTATTGTAGTTTATCATATCTGCCCAAGTGTCAACAACAAAAAAAAACAATACACAAAAGATACACAAGCTGTGTGATTTAATTGATTACGCAGTTTTATCTTTGGTTTGGTCATTTCAAGTAATTCAATCAATTGTTGAGTTTTCAATTAAGAATCGATTCAGACTTTTATTATTTAGGTAATTTCCTTAGGTACTGTAATTTTAAAATAAACATACAAACAGCTTCTACCTTTCACCAATACCAGTGGTTTGTGAGAGGACTGCTTCTTCATACAAGTTTATGGCAGCTGGAGCATTTCTACCGAATGGTGGAATGTGGAATACTGCCAGGGGGGAAAAAAAAATTTCTTTGAGAAATGACATTTAGTCAATCAGCAACACAAGTTAAACAGATGGTTAATTCTTTAAAATACTTGAAGTAATTAAATGTGCTTTAAAGTCTGTAAGAAAAATAGCTGCTAGCCTGAGAGCTATACCATAAATCATAAAGTAAATGGGTAGCACATACAGTACTTTGCAAAAGTCTTGAGCCACCACTCAATTCTTCATATTTTTACTTCCAAAGAGTCACACTTCTTGAATAATAAGTGAACCAATCACTTTTCTTTATCGGAGGGGTTGATTACCACAATATTGTACAGTATATGATTTGCAAGATAAAAATGGCCATATTTTCATAGCAAATAGCATCAGAAGGAGAAGATAGTGTCGCAGCACAGTCTGCATCTGTGAGTATTCTGCCAATCAGAAAGTAATACACTCAAACAAACTATATGTGTATTTAGCATAAATAAGTTTAGCCCAGAACCCCATGAGCTTCATAAAGAGCAGCCGAAACTGCATCTACATCATTACTTGATCGGGATCTATTTGTTACGATGCTTAACTGGGAAAAGACTACCACATTAAGTCCTGCCTTCGTGTTGTTGGACTTTGTTCTAGTGCTATATTTAAAAGCTATTTATGCTTCATCATTGTATATGTTAGTTCATAGTCATTTGTGCTTTTGTATTCTAGTTGTGTTCTTTTACTCATGACACCCTAAGCAATCATAGGTGTGACCGAATTCTTGTCAATCATAATGCAAAAAGTGGAACAAGACATTTTTAAAATTCATTTTGCATCTATTAATGGTAAAAAAAAAGAGTACAATCCTGTCAATTGTGCTTTGAAAAATGTAAATATTTGTATTATATTTTTACTCTTGGTAACTCTCCTCTAGAGAAAATAATTACTCACTATCCAAAATTCTATATTCATCACTAGGTGATGTTTTTAAGCTAAATCTAGTGAGCAACCTAAGTCCATAACATCATAAGCACCCAGCTCCACAGGATTCCAAAGGAATAGTCACGCAACAGGAATTCCCAGCTCTCTGACTGAAGACAATGCAGACTTTATTCATGCTGATTGTGATTACAAGCAACTTCATCTGACCCAGAGCATGTTAGCCAGAGGTTTTAGCCTAAATTAACCCTAGCTAAACCTACAATTCTGCTTTGTGGCACACCTACAGTATAGATATTTTATGCAAAATATATGTACAGATGCCAGTGCCACATTGTACGGAGCTAAGGCCATTGCGAGTCATTAACAACAAGCTGAAAGGATAACCTGCACAAAACTGTACATATTGTACCAAAGACTATATTTTAAGGAAATGATTGTCTCTGGCTTGTGTCACTGTGCTTCGTGTGCAGGGTGAGAGGAGGCTGAGTAGACCAAGCCACATCACCTCATCCCGCCTAAGAAGGTATTTTAATATTCTGGTAGGCACTAAGCTGGTCTCTGATCCTTAACCCATTTCAGGTAATAAATTTGCTCATATATGTGCCACTCTCTGTGCGGTTTTGTTTAATGTTGGGGCCTGTAATATTTGCAGTATTTGTAGTATTGAGTAAATTTTTTACCTATTTGTTTGCTTGTTTTTTCCTGTCTCTTTTTGCATCCTTTGTGAATTTTGTGTAATTCTAGGGTATGAGTATTAGCTGTGTTGTAAATAATCTTTTCTTTATTTGTCTGTTATAATTTCGCAAAATTAGTTTTACTGTTCAAATCTCTAGTAATAGAATCCCTCTTCTTCTTCACGACTAAGACCCTTATTGTTCCTTTTTTACGGTGCTTCTTATAAGTCACATGTTTGTCTTATCTCTTCCCCTTTTGTCCTGTGGGAAAGAAGTCAGGCTGAGCATATTCTAATGATCTCTGGTTGCTGAGCAGGTGATTTTGTCATTGTTTTTTCAGAAACATAAAAAAAAATTTGACCAAGAGGTCACACAATTGGGAAGTCATTAAAATGACACCATTAATATTTCTATTTAAAATGATGTATAAATATGCAAAGTGATCATTTTTAATGAGAAAAGGTTGTCTGCAGGACAGACGGACACACATTATAAAATGAGGCAACATGAAATCAAATACTTACTTATTAATTATAAATAAATATGCAAGTGGTAATATGCAAAGCCATAATACACCGCCATCCACGACAATGAAACAACTGTAATAACATTTATTTGTAATTTACAGAAGGTCCGTAATTCCCGGATGCTGTTAGGATCTAAACCCCCCAAATAATCTCAAAATATTATATCACATCATGAATGTATCTGTTTCTTATTATCTAATATGATATTATTATAAAGAGTTCTAGGCACGAGACTATTAATGAAAAGTTTTCATTAAAAATTGTCAAAATGATATATTTTTTGTCACATTTATTTTGCAGAGATTTGTCATACAATAAAAAATTGTTTAAGCTAAATAAATATTGTTAATTGATGTTAATGTTAATCAACGTTTTAACACCTTTGTATATGGAATATGAATTTTTATTATAAATGAACAATATAAAAATAAGCATGTTGTATATCAATACGACTGCATTTGAACACAATACTGATTTAAAAAAGCACACATATTTATTTATTATTTTAGGTCAGAGAGATCAGATCAAACGAAATGCGTCAAATATGCTCATATTTCAAGAACGTTTCAAGGTTGTCACGTGACTAAGTCTCATCATAAACACGACACAGAGACACACCGGCTGTGTATACATTACTGTATAAAATCTGTGACATTTTCAAAAAGGTGGATTTAAAAAAAATAAACGATATAAGATTAATGTACACCACTTTAAAGAACCAATACGAGAGTGTGTTTATGCATAAAGACTCAATAACGATGAGCGCGTTTACTCATAAATACCAGACTTCTGGATATAAAAACTCTTCCGTGCAGAAAACGAAACGCTTACACAAAAAATGTACGAAACAAAGACAAATAAAAAAAATAATAAAAAAAAATAGGAGTAACTCACAGATGATTGCAGTGCGGTCCGGACCAGGCAAAGGTCTACTGTAAGGCTTCCTGTAAAACACACGTTTTGCTTTCGATACAGTAAACAGTGCACGAGGCGGAATTTGTCTATGGAAAGCCAAAATGATCAAACGGGAACAAAAATCAGTGTTGTACAAAATTAGGATTTCCTGTGTCACAACTGATGCAGTAAGTGTATTAATGTAACTTTGATAGTTGCATGATTTATTTATATGCAAAAGGAATATTTTCAGTGGAACAACGCTGCTTTTGATCAGGGCATCCACATGGTCATGATCTGGTCAACGCTGCATTCTGAAAGACTTATTCAGGACTAGCGTTAGTCCCCATCGATGACAGGAGAAGAGTTTTCACTGTGCGACAGAACTCTCCCAAACGTTTTATTCAGCGATGATAATTATTCAGTAATCCCAGTAAAATATTCAATTTAGCTTCTCTCATTAATATCTATTGGTGTGGCTGTTTGTTTACATTGAGCTTATTAGCTAAGTAGCTTATTAGTAGCTTATTTTAAAGTTGATTATTAAATCCAGCACATAACTATTAATAATAATGGTTTTTACTCAAGATTTTAATTCCACTTCTGGTGCAGGCAGATATCAAAGAACTGAAAAAAGTTTCATAAAATTTTGTCCAGTCAAATTAGCATGATAAATGAAAATTTTATAGTCATTATACCAGAAGGGCATTTTAGTGCATAACAGTTGATTCTCAGTTCGGGTATTTTACACGCCCTCACCTCGGACTGCCAACATGTTTGCTTTAAGGACCTGTGTTTTAGCTCATTCAGGCGCTTCACATAACTGCTTGTTATTAGCACCACGGTTTTGGAACATATGAGACAAACTGGTTCTGAACTTCCCGTAGAAACAATAAACATACATTGGTCTGTCCATTCATATTGAAGGTTCAGTTCTCATAGTCTACTTTTGTTTCTTAAGGATTTTGGTGGCTTGTAAGAGCATTACTGTCTTCTTTGTGTCTTCTGCATACTCTGTCTATACAAAGTAAACTATTACATTGATTGACTCTGTTGAATGGTGCATATAGCCAGGCCTACCTCGAGGGGGAAAAAAGCTAAATAACAAAAAAACACTAGATGCCATGTGATAATCTGGCACATAACTTCTTCTGGCTCTTAACCTCCCTTCTACCCAACATTTTGATTGAATTTATGGCACAGATTTAACTTTAGATGAATGCCTAATAACTGCCCAAGATTCATTACATTCTGTCCAGCCAGTTATGCATGATGCTGTGACAAAATCTGTCTGGACAGACAAAATACAGACATATAAACAAGAAATTTATCTGAGACTGGTTTCAGGTCCTGAACTCTATGAAACATAAAGATATAATGGAAAAAGTGATATTTTTTCTTTTGTGTATATACTGTAGATAAATCTTTCAGAATGCCAGTGTTTACCATTTAGCGTTTACCTTTATTTCCAAGCAGAGCTGCCAACTTTTCAGAAAGGTTTAAAGTGTGATTCTCAAAATAAGGGCATCGGTTCTGCATGTACACACGATGCCCCATTGCAAATGCTAAGCAATTGCACATGTCCCGAACTGCACATGCCAAGCCAAGGCTCAGGTTCTGTATATTTTAGTGCTAAAGTAAAACTACAGGGTCATGTGACAGTATTTACAGTAAAATTATTTACCAGTAAATTACAAATAGATAGAAAAAAATCTGACTATTTGCATTGAGTTTAATCACACACAAAGCTATTTGTCACTATTTATATTCAAAGGAACGCTGCTGCTTCACAGCCTGCTGTGTATGGCTTCACAGTTAATAAGTCAATCTTGTGGATCAAGCATCCATGGAATATCAAGCATCCATGCAATGTGCTACACAAACAAGCTTGATCCACCCCTTCTTGCAACATACAGCACTAAAATGGTCTAACGTCCAGGTGCTAGATACCACAATGCACCTTCAGAGGACTTGTAGAACAATACCTTGACAGATTAGAGATGTCTGCATTAGTCTGCATTACACCATTTTTTTCATTGTTTATAAAAATAACTGTAAAAGTCTTTACATTGGCAGAGAGATCAGAGAGATGTTACAAAATTTAATCTGCTTTATGAATATGCAACTTTTTTTTAAATGGACTAAACACAAGGGTCCTTAACATGATCATAAACTAGCACTTGCAACCTCCTCCAACTATAAAGTGAAAGTGAAAGTAAACATAAAGACGTAATATTTTGTTGTTATTATTTACGTAGTGGTTAGTAGTTAAAAGTCCATTATTTGTACTCTTGCTATAGCTGAAGCGTAAAGAGTTTAGTTTTTTTCATACCTGGATGGTGAATGATCAAATAAACAAACAAAATGCTCACTGGACAAATAACACTCTGTGTTATCTGTGGTTTCCCGGAAAGCTCTCTGTTATAGGAACAGGTTGGGTGTATACCTCTATGTAAAACATTCCCTCTATATAAAGCCTCTCAATGCTGTTGCTGGGCCAGTTTTGTGTAGCTACTGATCTAACATCATTATTTTAAGACCAAGTCATAGCATTAGGTAAGTGTTTGTTGGTTGGCTTTCTTTTAGTGGTTGTTTTTAGTTCCAATTCAAATATTAATAAAAAAATTTTTTTTTTAAATTTCATGTAAGATTATATTTAGATTCATCAATATGTAAAATTTTTATGGCTGCATGAATTTACATGCAAACTTGAAATTGCTTTCAATTGGATATATAGCATTTATACAAGAATATTTTGTGCAAATATAATATATTGCTGCGGCTTTAATAAAATAAAAGCGAGAAAGAATATATCACTGAACAAACCAGACTATCCAGCGGCTATTTAAAAATATATATATATATAATGGTTTGTGTGTGTGCGTGTGCGTGTGTGTGTGTGTGTGTGTGAGTGTGTGTGTGTTTGTGTGTGTGTGTGTGTGTGTGTGTGTGTGTGTGTGTGTGTGTGTGTGTGTGTGTGTATGTGTGTGTTTGTTTGTGTGAAAATCTTCATTCGTTCTTGTGAGTTCAGCGCGTTTGTTCTTCCTGCCCATCAATCAATCAAAAGTGCATGCATTTTTCCCTTTCCCCGTTGCATTATTTTTATTATTTTTTATTTTCATTCATTTATTTTTTACTCAGTAACGAATATGCTTTCAAATGTAGCAAAGTGCAATACTTCAAACAAAACATACTTAAGTAAAAGTAAAATTACAGATTTTAAAAACTACATTAAAAAGTAGAAATACACAAAAACACTACTCAATTATAGTAACCTGAGTACATGTAATTCATTACTTTCCACCTCTGCAGAGTATAGCGCTCATGGCCAGTCTGCCACAGTACCTTGGTGTAACATGGACTGAGAAAGACATAGTTACAGTATATACTTATATATACTTATGAATTGCTCCAAAGTTGTCACCGAACAAGTTTCATCAGCTTACTTTGCTAATCTGAGCTCTGCTGTGATTGCATGATGGGTGAGAAGAGAGAGTATTTCAACATCAGCTACCCATAGAACAGTTTTTAGTGGTGGCTTGATGGTGTGCAACTGCTGATGTCTCATCTTTATTCCCAGACCTGCTTTTGTTGTGAAGCTGTTAGCTTGGTGATTTAAGTTAAGTTAAACCTTTATTTGTCACATATACATTACAGGACATGGTAGTAGAGCTTCTGTTCTTTGTCTCTTTGATTACAGCTCTGTTTGAGATACCAAAGAGAGAAGTAGATATTAACTTTAAGTTGATTAATGTAAATATTGATTTGCTTAACGTCTTTATAGGACACTGGGTGGTGTGTCGTTGTACCTTCTTTTCTTTTGAGTATGTTAGTATGTTAGTTAGTTTTGTTAGAGTATGTTCGTTATTTTGGCCTTTTGTTGAAGTATGTAAATAAAGAAGAGTCTTTTATGCTGTAACCCATAGTTTGTGTTATTGTAGCCATTCTGGGCCTGCAGATGGTATTTTCTCTGCTGTTACACATTCATTCACCACCCACCATGTATAATTATGTTCTCACCTAGACCATTTGGGACCATAAGAGGTGGTTAGGCTAACACTCCCAGATCAGGTGAGAAATTCAGAAATCCAAAAGTGCTCAGAATAGTCTACCTGCTCTTTGACATCGAGAGGAGCCAGGTGAGGTGGTTCGGACAACTGATATGGATGTCCCCTGGTCAACTTCTGTTGGAGGTGTACCAGACACAGCCAGCTAGGCGGAGGCCCCACGGGCCAACACAGGACACGCTGGAGGGATTATTTCTCGGCTGGCATGGCATGAGGTGTCCCACAGGAAGACCTGGAGGAGGTTGCTGGAGAAATCTCCGCATCCAGCTGTCACCATGACCCTGAATGACACAAAGCAATTTAGATAATAAATGAAGTATTTTAAGGATTGAATGAAAGGTGTAATTATATTGATCAAAAAGTAGCTCAACTGGTTGATTTCTTTACTTTGTTTAATGACAAATTCATTTTCAACCTCTAGACTGTGGAGATGGAGAGCACAGTGTGCATCCCAATGCCAGAGCCTATCTGTTTGGTGGAAAATGTGAACAACTCACTGCATGTAAATGATAGAGCCATTGAGTACTTGTCCAGGAATAACCAGCCGGTGGTTGTGGTGTCTGTTGTGGGACTCTATCGCACTGGAAAATCTTACCTCATGAACCGCCTGGCAGGAAAACAAACTGGTAGGTTTATTTTTTTATAGAATTTCCATCTACAGATACAGTAGCGTTGTCCTCCCCTGAAATCTTGCGTCACCAAGATTCCCCTCATGATTTGTAGTTACAGTCTCACAAGAGTATAATGTGAAACCAAAACATGTGTCAAACATGTGTGATTGTTGTTTTTTATGCTTTACATTGTATATTTGTGTAAAAGATGTATAAGAATTACTTTGTCTGACTTACAAACAAAGTAACTTGTTCATAAGTCAGGGACTTACTGTATTAGTTATGTAAATTTCTGAGTACACATAGACATTTGTGCTCCAATTTGGCTTTATGACAAATACGTTTGCTGTCTAATTATTATGTGTGTCTCATTAATACTGCCTACTGTGTATGTTTTTAGGCTTTGCGCTGGGCAGCACAGTCGAATCAAAGACTAAAGGTATTTGGATGTGGTGCATGCCACATCCTCATAAAGTAGAACATACACTGGTGCTGCTTGACAGTGAAGGACTGGGAGATGTTGACAAGGTGATAACATAAGCTCCCTGGCAACACAGTAAATTCAATTTACTGTTCCAGGAATTATGCACAATAGACAGTTGTATCTTTATGAAATGCACAGGTCATGTCTTTAAAAAGCATTGGATGGTGAGAAAAACATTGAAAAAGTGATCAACGAATAAAACTTTGATTTACACAGGGTTCAAGGCAGGAAAGCATTTATATGAGTCATAAAAAGATTAAGTTATGTAAGCAATAGAAAAGGGTTTTGTGACAGGAGTGAAATAATTCAATTGAATTCCACAAACATTTGCTTTCTCTGTCAATAAAATTTTTCATTGCTTTAAAAAAAACAAGTATACAAGTATAACATCTACATAGGCAAAGCTTTGTAATATCCTGTAATTCTGAGTAAACATAACTTTGAGGTGTAATGTTTATTTTATTGTAGGGAGACTCTAAAAATGACACCTGGATCTTCTGCCTGGCTGTTCTACTTAGTAGCACTCTGGTCTACAACAGCCGTGGGACCATCGACAACACTGCAGTGGAAAATCTACAGTATCCTTCCTTTTAAAACTCAACTACACAAACATATGAAAACATTGCAGTCAGTAGTAAGGTAAAGTAGTAAATAAATACTAATATTTTTTTATTCAGTCATGATTCCTTATCATGCTGCAGCTATGTCACTGAACTTGCAGAACAGATTAAGATCAAATCACCCGCATCCACAGCAGCTGAGGAAGATGAAGAAAATGACTCTCAGTTTGTGCAGTTTTTTCCTAACTTTATCTGGACAGTACGTGATTTTTCACTGGAGCTGGTGATTGAAAAAAAGGGTAAAGTGACTGAGGATGAGTACCTGGACTTTGCATTGCAGCTGAAGAAAGGTATAAATAATGTTTTTGTCTGATATCCATATATAAATAGACTCTTTTAAATAGGGTAACATCTTTGCCATGACCATAGGATATTTTGTCTGAGATTGTTGCTTAAGAAATGACAAGCTATTCACTGCACCGATTAGACTTAAAAGAATTGTTCCCCGGTGAAGCACAATAATCACAACAGTAATGATTCAGTTGATGGTTTTAAGTATTTTGCCCATTTAAAGCTAAAAAGGACATTAAAATCTGCCACAAACTCTTTTCGATTCAGCAGTTAACGTTAAATGTTTTTTTTTTATTTTTTATTGCAGGACTTAGGAAGAAGGACACAGAGTACAATCTTCCAAGGCAGTGCATTCGGAACTATTTTCCGAGCCGCAAGTGCTTTGTTTTCCCGTTTCCTGCCACCCAGGACAAAATGGTTCAGCTTGAAAACCTGGATGAAAGCGACATTTGGCCACAGTTTCTGACGGTCACACAGCAATTCTGTGATTATGTTTTTTTTGTAAGCAAAATTAAAACAGTTAAAGGAGGATACAAAGTCACCGGAAGGAGTGAGCACTATGTTATTTTTTCCTAAATATCATTTATCACTATAAAAAGTTCGTCAGTGTGATTCTTACTTGGATCTCTTACTCTTTGTACTTTGGCTCTGTGTGTGTGTGTGTGTGTGTGTGTGTGTGTGTGCACAATGACAGTGTTTGGTCACCTAGTGCAGTCCTATGTGGACACAATCTGTAGTGGAAAAATCCCTTGTCTGGAGAACGCTGTAGTTGAAATGGCAAGAATAGAAAACCAGACTGCTGTAAAGGAGGGGCTTAAGCTGTACCAGAGTGAGATGGAAGAGGTAACACCAATATGTCTGCACACAAACATTTATGCATACACACTCATCTGTTTCACTCACTGCATTTAATCTCTCTCTCCATCTCATCCTAAATTATATAATTTTATCTTAATGCAGGTGAAGAGTTTGTTTCCCGTCAGTCTGGGTGTAATTTCTGATAAGCACAAGACGTTCAGCAAGATGGCCAGCACTGAGTTTTTTAAACACTCCTTTAAGGATACAGAAGGGAAATACTTCAAAAAACTGATGGTGAGGTTTGGACTCTCTCTCTCTCTCTTTGCACCTGTTTGTGTATGCATGATGCTATGCAGTAGCAACATTAGCGAATTCTAAAAAGAATTTTTAAAAGGCCTTGCAGTGTAGCATGGTGACCCATGGAATGTGAAAGTGCACTACATTTATACATTTCTTTATCCCCCCGGCGACCCTAAATACAAAATAAAGTGTTATGGGCGATGAGTGAGTGAGAGTGAGGGACTAATAAGACAGTATTACCTCTTCTTCTACTACTATTGAGTTTAAAATCAGTTGGTGCAATAATGCCACATATGGTGTGGCAAGGAAGGAAAAAATAGTATTACTTTGAGTAGAGATGACATTCAACAACAAATGTTAGACAGCAGTTAATTAAACTGTTTTTAATAGTAATACTCGAAAACCTGTAGGAAATATAGCTACTTGAAACAAATCAGACAATAAACATTAGTGTTATCAATTTCAAAAGAAAATCTAACAGTTTGATTCACAGCAATGTGCGAATGAGTTTTGTGATGCAGTTCTAAATTTGCATGTTACTAATGTACTTTCAGGAGGCAGTAAATAAACACTATTGTGAACTAACTGCTCAGAACTTGATGGCATCAGAAAGGAAGTGCCAGAACATTCTGTCTGATCTAAACAGGGAGATAAGCGAGCGTGTGCAGAATGGCGAATTCGCAAAGCCTGGAGGATATAAACACTACTGCGCAGAAAAAGATAACATCATTGTCCAGTACCACAAGCATCCCGATAAGGGAATCCAGGTAAGAAACACAGACTTAAACAGATACTGTATATTCTACGCATTTGACCCTACGTGTTCCAAGACACACACAAGAATGTTAGCTAATACTGTAGTAAACCACATGTTCAAAAGGGATTCAATTCCTATATGAAGCAGTCCTTTGTCACTAAATGTCTGTGAATGTGTTACTTGTGTGAAGGCCGAGGAGGTGTTGAATAATTTTCTGAGTGAGAAGTGTGTGGAGGCAAGATTAATTCTCCAGACTGATGAACAGCTGACTGCAATTGAGAAAAAGATTCAAGGTAAGCTGAGGATAATCCATAATCCACCAGACCTGATAATAATAATAATAATAATAATAATAATAATAATAATAATAATAATAATTTATCACAGTTACGTTAATCAATTGATTATTTTTAATATGAATTGACTGATTGATTGATTGATTGATTGATTGATTAAAATTGATTAATTGAAAAAAATCATAAGGAAAATATTGGTGCATTTTCTAAATAACTAGTTAAATGTAACATTGTTATCCCTTGTCTTCTGTCTTTCTCCCCCTTGCCATCTTGGTGATTATGAACAGAGGAAACAGAACAAAAATCTCTGTTAGAGCAGCAATGTAAAGCAGAACAGCAGAGTAAGGTGGAGATGAAGCAACTGATGCAGGAGGAACAAGAGAACAATAAGCAACGAATGCAGCAGATGGAGAAGAAGTTTGAGGAGGAGAAGTTTCAGCAGCAGCAGCAGCTAGACAAAGCGCTGGAGAACAAAATGAACGAACAGAAAGAACTTTTTCAGAAAGGGTTTGATGAGAAAGCCCAGCTGATGCAACTAGAAATGGAGCAACTTAAAAAAGAAAAAAATGAACTTTCTAAGAGTTTTTTTAAAGATTATGTTGTTCCTGGTTTTGACATTGCAAAGGAACTGTTCTTAGTGTATATGAGGTATAAAGGGATGAAGGAAAAATTTCCAATGATGTAAGAACATCCTGTGTGTGTGTGTGTGTGTGTGTGTGTGTGTGTGTGTGTGTGTGTGTGTACTGTATATAGTAGCTCTTCTATTGGATGGAACTACATGTCCAGTCTCTGAATCATCGGTTTTCCTTTCTTAAATCATGTTTTTTTTGTCCTAATATCTGCAGACCAGGAACATCCCACACGAGCTGCAGTTTTGGAATTGCTCTCCCATAGTGTGGCCCTTGTCACAGTAGTTACAGTTACAATATCTCATTTGTCATCAAAGTTGATGTTTTGGAAGCAGAAAAATGGGCAAATGTATTTGGATTTGGTGACTGTTGACAATGGCCAAATTGTGATGGCTAAATGACGGGGTCAGAGCAACTCAAAAACTGCAGCTCTTGTGGAAAGTTCCTGGACCCGTCGGTGGACGCTTATGTGACCACAAGGCTCCGGTTTGGTACACATCACCAGTACATTCTGAGTGGCACTGCCTTGTGTGAAACAGGCCACTTTTTTGGGGTTGTGAGTAAAATATCTATCTTGGTAGGTATTTTGCTTTGTGAGTATATGAAGTTAGTTGTTTTATTAAAAACAATTACTTAAATAAAATTGTGGGAGTTTTTTTTAATAGAAAATTTTAAATGAAGAAATATATCATGTATAGTGTTAAGAGTTATTAGTGATAGTGATGAACAATTATAATTAGTATTTATTGTACTATTAATTATTCCATACTCTTTTTTTTGTCATTTAGAGTTCTTTCTAAGGGGAGCTTGTGAAAAATAAGAGTTATCGTCCTGTGAGGGAATGTTTTGAAATGGTTGCTCCAAATAAACCTTTATGACTTGTATGTCTTAACAGTTATGTTACATACCAAGTAACAGTTGTCACTTTGTATGTGCACAAGAATTTTTATAAATATTATTTGATTATTGGTCATATTGCATGTTTATTTATTTAAAAATGAAGTGATTGTTGTGCTAGAAAGTTATACTGTATAACTGACATTGCATTAAGTAGACTGTTATTTGCCTGAGACAAGCATTCCAAGAACAGGAGTTTGATAGACTTCTGTATTCTGTAACTTCTGTATTGTCACTTAAACCAGTACATCTGGGTCCTCACTTCCACGTAAGAGGTTCTTCTCCAGGGTTGGTAAAGGTGCGTTTAAGAAAAGGAACTGCTTTACCTCAACCACAGTAATGAAGATTCTTTTTATGAATAAAAATGAATAGTTTTCTTTCCCTCTTGTACCCTAAGCACTGCAGTTGCAGTAGCGAGTAACACACGTGGACAAAATTGTTGGTACCCTTCGGTCAATGAAAGAAAAACTCACAATGGTCACAGAAATAACTTTAATCTGACAAAAGTAATAATAAATAAGAATTCTATGAATGTTAACCAATGAAAGTCAGGCATTGCTTTTCAACCATGCTTCAACGGTTTTTTTTAATTTTTTTAAATGAACTCATGGAACAGGCCTGGACAAAAATGATGGTACCCCTAACTTAATAGTTTGTTGCACAACCTTTTGAGGCAATCACTGCAATCAAACGATTCCTGTAACTGTCAATGAGACTTCTGCACCTCTCTGCAGGTATTTTGGCCTCCTCACTCCTCATGAGCAAGCTGCTCCAGTTGTTTCCGGTTTGAAGGGCGCCTTTTCCAGACACCTATTCTAAGGCTAATAAATGTATTTTATGATCTGAGACATTATTTAATACAATACAATATTTATTACAAAAATTTGATTTTCCTATCTCTGAAAATCGCACTGCTATGCAGTTAAAACGAGTGCATTGAATGCTGCCTGTCACTGTTTTTAATCATTTATGTGCATAACTCTGGTAGTTGATGTCATATGCACTGTGCAACTTTTTATATAGACAACTAAGTTTTCCAATTAAAACAGCAACAGCATGATTGTTTTATAAAGTAGACTATAGGTTCATAGAGTATGTATGAAGTGCTTCATTTTCACTAGAAGAAACAACTGGTGTGATGATGGTGAATACAGCGAAAACTTAACTGATTAATCCCTCATGACATTTTGTAAACTGTATTTATGAGAAAGGACTGCACTGAAGCAGATATAACAATCGAAAACGCACATGAAGTTTGCCGCCGTTTTCGTATGAAATTTAAAGGGGACGTGGGCGATTACCAATTTATATAAAGTTTATGGAGAATTTTTACAAATGTACAAATGTTAGGGGGGGGCTAAAGCCTCCCTAAAAATGCCCTAGCGATGCCCATGCTTGCAACCTATCTCTTACAGTACAATTTCAGCCATTTTTCCAGTGGGATGCCAATAAAAAGTTTTTTTCACTCCATCTGTTGTGGTGTCCTAATCCACAAAACTGTCTGGAATTTAAAAAAGGCAGAATGATGGTCAGACATGAGTAGAGTAGCCAAAAATTGCATATATATTGTGGTAGAAAAATTTAATGGATAACCTTATATAGTAAAGAAAATGCTTGTGTGTACGCGTCAAATTGTCCAAGTTTAAGGTGCTACTTAGCAGTTATAGTGATGACAAGATAACTGCTAGAGCAACAGACTCCCCTCTTGGAGGGTACGTTAACAAGGTGGGGGATCCAAAATTACAAGAGCCCAGCTTTAGAGAGAAGGACAGGAAACATCTGTCCAACAACATATAGATTTTTTGTGTGAACGCAGTAAGCTTCAGTTTATATAAGCAGAATGAGAGAAGGGGAAGTACCTCTCTCTCACAGATGCACTGTAGGTGTGTGTGTGTGACTGAGACATCCCGCGCAGTCTCTAATAAAATTTTCTTCTCTTATTGTGACTTAGACTGTGTCTCCAATTTCTTTAAATAATTTCCACCACAGTTATTTGGCACCCCAGATGGGACCCCGTGATTGAGCAGCTGGAGGAGTCTGGGTAAGCGTAACGCGCAGCGCTTCTAAGGCCTTACTTTGTCCAATGCTCATTGATTGGAACTTGGAAAATCTCCATGCTGTTCAACGCCGGGGTCGACATCAGTTGAGAAGTAAGTTTCGGTTTTCTGCAGATTTAAAGGGGAGGCTTATCTTATACCTGGGATTTGTCGCGGCGCATCTGGGACCGCCGTTAAAATAGTGCATTAGGAATGCCGTAAGCGGCCAACCTTTTGTGAAACCGCCTCTGGACTGACGAGTCCACCGTATTGTCCGCTATGAGACCTTCCCCGGGGAAGAAAGCAGGTAAAATCTGCAAAAAATTTTTACTCTAAATTTAAGTAGGTGAAAATGGGGACCTGTCACAGTAAGTCGAGAAGGAAATTAGAGGAAATATATAAAAGAATGTACTTATCCTAATGTGAAATTTATGTAAACCAATTATGGACAGGTGTTTTGAAACAGTATGTGCTCTAGGTTGATGGATGTGGCTTCCCGGATGAAGGTAGTTTTTTGGTCTAAGACAATTAAAGGTTCTAAGGTAAGCTTAAGGAGAAAGAAGGAGCCAATTTTAAAATTACTTTTAAAAAAGGTTAAAAATAGAAAAGGAAAAAAATTGCAACCTAAAAATAAGAATGAACATACACTTGCGCATAATGTGGAATTGCAGTGTCCAAAGTTTGTTGTAGATTACCCTGGATGGACCTCCACCTTCGCTCCCATAGGCACCACAGCTCCACGAAGGGGGAGATCCTGCACCCCAGTTACTTGCACTGCCCACTTGCCCTCCCCAGCAGCAACCACCAGCGTATGTACAGCCACTCATGGACCTGTCACTACATTCATGACTGGAGGATGAATTGGGTGCTGAAATCGGTGACATGAGAAGAGCTATGACAGAGCTGGTGGATGCTCTAAACCCCAAACATCCTGAACAAGCTGCACAGTTCAGTCCAGTAGCTGTTCATACCAGAGGTAAAATTAAACTCAAGACTAGGAAACCAGTAACAGAGGACTCTACTCTTGAGGAATATGATGACGAGACCGACATAGACTTTGATGGACATCGAGGAAGTCCACAAACAACCCCTGGTCCCAAGAGGAGTGGGAGGGAGAAAATCTGGTGATGAATTAACCAACTTCTGCAAAGGATTTAAGCCAAACGCAAATGAGCTGAGAAGACTGCTCGTGCGGAAGCTGGGGGTAGATGTGACCAGATTAAAAATTTCCTGGCCCGCTAACCGCTAACAGGAACAGGTAGATCAATTATTAAGTCTATTGAGTTTGCAACACCTCCTAAATCGAGTGGATGATTCCTGCACTCTATAGGGGCATCAGGGGTCCCGATCATCAAGCAATTCTCGATACCACTAAAGTGTGAATTAGAGGTGCAAAGGCCATTTAAATTTTCTTTTGTAATCTCTGACTGTTGTCCAGTGAATCTCCTGCGAAGAGATACTGTATAATGTTTAAACTAAATGTCTCAATTAGTAGTCACCACATAGGTTTATCAGTAATCTACACCTATAGCGCTGATTTTCTCTGTGTGAAATATGACCAAAGCAGTATAACTTATGTATATGAGTGGAAGCTGTGTGCCGCTGCTGTAGGGGTAGTTAATCAGATAGTCATGGATAAGGCACATTCTCTCACTAACTCGCTGAACACAACCTATATGATGCCTAAGGCATTGCACAACACAGCACATGTTCACAAAGGAGAGTCAGACATTGAGTATGAGTCAGAATAGTTGGGTTGTATTTTCAGAACTAGTACGCTCTCTACTAGATTCTCTCCGCAAGCCGGTCCGTCTGCACTGCACCTCTGAGCTCAGGAGAACAGGTCAAAGAACAGCCACACACAGATGATTGATCTTTCACCAGTCTGATTTKTATTATRGAAGCACACGTATATATAGTGGTTTGACACCCTCCTTCGCGAGCAGAATACAGAAAGGAGGGGGCTTGAACTTTAATGTTTACGACTGATATAAAACAAACATAAAGGTCATACATGTAAGGTGTGATGTCAAATTATGCGGTTCGGTAAATAAAACAGGAATAGAACAGAAAGTGCATGCTCCTGACTTCTTGAACTTGTTGATTTCACACCAGGGCACAGGATGTTCTGTTAGACAGGAAACATCACAGACAGTCAAGAGATCATAATATCAAATCAGCAAAATCTATATAGTTCAAACTACATTCTACCTTTTACTTATCTCTAAATGCATTTATCTCTGACATTCCCCTCTTTTATTATTAAATCATTTACTAATAAACTTATACAAAAGAACTAGACTTTAGAGATAAAACGAGTAGGCTGTACGGGAGGAGGAACAGCAGCAACAGGAATATAACTCTGCATAAAGCGATACATGAGTAACTGGCAACATTTCAAAATACATGGGCCACAGAAAAGAACCAGCAAAAAGACACCAATTACTGGAACTACAGAAGAAACTTATGGGGCCCATTGTCCAAAAAGAGTGTACCACAATCCCCAACCCACATGGCCCTTTTTATTGCTGAAGAAATTAATGTGGAATTCACATTTTTGCACAGCAGAAGCAAACTAGTCTAGTATAATGGTTAATGCAGATAAGCCATACTCATACACCATGTGGTAAATTTTGTGAAGCAAGGGGACTGGCTCCCAACCACTGACCCAATGGTCAGCTATAGCCTTAGTGCAGATGCTTACAGCAGGTGACTTATCTGGGTGGTTGAGGTGCGGGGGGTTGTGGAGGTGATTCTAGACGGCTCACAGAAGTGCCCATTGTGTATCACGTGTGTTCATACTGTAGGATGGTTATACCTGACTATGCTATCCTTGAGGCTCCTCTGAGTGCAATAGCTCATGGGAAGGGTCTACTGGCCCACAGTGCACTTAGTCACTTAGGACAATAGAAGCAGAACATGCATTTGTGGATTTGAAAAGGGACTTACGAACCAACCCGACACTAGGTATACCAGATCCAAACAGACCATTTACCCGGGCTGCAGATGAAAAACTGTTTGCATATCCTCTATTCTCCTCCAAGATTATGGGGAAAAGCTTAGACCAGTAGTCTGTTTTTCTGCTAAATAAGACCCAGTGGCTAGAGGGCTGCCCATGTGTTTAAGATCTGTTGGGCAGCAGAAAAACGAGTAAAATGCAGCACATAATGAAATATAGTGAAGCAAACGTTCTTGGTTCCACACGCTGTATCTTAATTGCTGTATCAATTGCTGTATCTCAAAAAGGGGAAAAACAGCACACATGACCACAGCAAGGTGGTTACGATACAACACCACATTGCTTGAAATGCCTAATATTACTGTGAAACAGTAGTAAATTCTGCTTCCTACAGAAGCTGATGGGGATCCACATAACTGGTTTGATGTGATTAATGAAATTTGTAGCCCTAGACCAGAATCTACAGGAAACATCGCTTCAAAATCCAAATCTGGAATTATTTGTGGATGGGTCAGCATCCAGGGATGCAGAAATAGGACAGAACCATGTGGGGTTTGCAGTAGTAACGCAGCAATATTTCTTAATAGTAAAACCTCTGCCATCTAATCTCTCTGCATGGGTAGTAGAGCTCATAGCACTTACTGAAGTGTCATAGTACAAACTGACAATAGATATCCAGTTAGTAGTATTTGATTTTGGGACTTTTTAGAAACACAGAGGATTTTTGACATCCTCAGGAAAACCTATCACACACCATGTCCTGATATCTGCATTACTGGATGCTATTCTTTTGCCTAAAGCTATTACAGTACTTAAATATGAAGTACATATTAACAAAACTTATCCTGTTTCACAGGAAAACGCTAAAGTGGATGCAACTGCAAGAGCGGCTGCCACACTTCATTTTTCATATAACCATACTATGTTTGTGTCTAATAGTCTTACTCCCACAGCTGATATTAGGGAATTGCAGACATCGGCTACACCTGACGGATGGGGTATGGTACGGCCACAATCAGAAACCATGTTTGCCTAAGAAGCTGTTTCCATACTATGCAAAATTGATCCATTGAAAGGAGGAATGTATAATAGTATTTTAAGGTACTGAAAAACAAAGGGTTTCATTATTTACTCCCCAAACCTTTGTGAAACGTGTGTCATCTGCGCAATGCACAATATAGGGCGTGGTATCAAGACAGTTCAAAGCGCGCATCCTCGACCTGAATGCCCATTTCAACACTTACAAATGGATTTCATTGAACTAACACCCTGCGAAGGGAAACGTTCTGTCCAGTGATTGAAGACATATTTTCAAAATAGATTGAAGTCATTTCCAACAAGATGCAAGTGCAGTAGCAAAAGCACTTTTAACTGAAATTATCCCAAGATGGGGCATTCCAGAGAAAATTGGCAGTAACTTTCCTAATACGGGAATTGGTCCTTCCCCCACCCGAGGGTTTTCACAGAACAGCGTGAAGATGAAATGCTTAATTACTGCATGAATTTGTACTAAGCTTTGTCTGTAGTCCACAAACAGGTGAAAAATGCCCTACCAGAACATAAACAGACTGATCTTCATGACCTGAAGCCAGGTGATTGGATTGTGGTGAAAGATTTCAGGAGGAAGAGCAACCTTGGCCAGATCTGTGCCTTGCCACAATGCTGTCTCTGAGTTCTTCAGGCAGTTCCTTTGAGCACATGATTCTCATTTGCTCTCACATGCTCTGTGAGCTGTAAGGTCTTATATAGACAGGTGTGTGGCTTTCCTAATCAAGTCCAAACAGTATAACCAGCTGGACTCAAATGAAGGTGTAGAACCATCTCAAGGATGACCAGAAGAAATGGACAGCAGTTAAATATATGAGTGTCACAGCAAAGGGTCTGAATACTCTTAGTCTTTTATGTTTGCATAAAATATGTATCGTCCACCCTTTAAAAAGAAATAAAGTTTTAATTACAGACTGAAGAGAGTCTGCGCATTTATAATTTACACTCTCTCTCTCGCTCTCTCTCTCTCTCTCTCATTCATTCATTGTCTACCACTTTTTTTTCTGGGTTGCAGGAGGCATGAGGCAGGGTAACTCTCCTGCATATCTTTGAACTTTGGAAGGAAGCATAGTACCTGGAGAAATCCCACCAAGCACATGGAGAACACACAGACCTGAGGTCGGAATCAGTATCCCAATCCCGGAGGGGAAAGCAACAGCTGTAACCACTAGGACTAAGGCCACATGTTAAATTAAAAGTGAAACTAAATTCACAGAGCACTGTAACATTTGTTAAATGTTAGATAACACTAATCAAATCTCAGAGAAAGTTCAGAGAAAATGATTAAACCATATAGTAGTAGTCAATGCCTGTCTAACATAACACTAATACAGGCATAATTTATTAGGCAGATAACAAAGGATAATGTTCTGTTTAATGTCTAATGTCTAACTGCTGGGCATAAACTGTACAGTGGCTGATTGCCGGTGGTTATTTCTCGGAAAGACACAATTTACATGAAGCCACACACATCATATTACTGTATATGTTCAGCTCTTGAAGAGTGACTCCTGGAATGACTCATTGCAGCATCGCCATAAACTTGCTGAATCGTGGCAAACGTCTCTGTCGCAGATTTGCCCAGTTTTACAAAGAATTTCACATCCACTCTTTGTTGTAACTTGATGTCCATGCTGAAATAGCAGACATGGTAATGAATGTGACACAAAGCCTTATTGAATCATGGACAAACATGGTTTGTCATATACAGTATCCCTCCATTTTTCTTTCGCCTAAGGTGGGCTTAATGTCTTGTATTATTAGATGTTATGGTAAGCCCAGATAATGAACCTATACTAAGGCAGAGAAGAATCAGGGGCAAGCACAAAGCCCTGGACATGTGTCCAGATACATTGCCCTCATTTGTATATGAATGCAAATATAGACTGCATGTCTGGATGGACAGGAACACTGAAAAGACAGAACAAATATCTACAACAATTAAGCATTTTTGATGTGATAGAACTGAGGTAAGGATTAGTAATACATTAGTCACAGTAGCCGTTAATGGGTTATTAACGCAAGGTCAAGGTCATTAATGGAGCAGCTTTTGCCCCGGGCCTTTCTCACTGGGTTAACCAGGGATTTAGAGGGTTTTGGTTGGACTGATACCACTTTGCTTAAAAAGTGACTAAATTACTTCAGTCACCCCACTGGGTGATTTACTCTGAACACCTTCAGATATGAGGCCACTTTCTATGTTTTTGTTGACACTCTCTTTCGTAATAACTAGTTAGTCCACAATAAAAACATTTTCTGTTCTTTATAATATTCATTCATCTGGACGTTCACTTCCTTCTTTCTAACCTCCTCAGGTGGTCATGTTACAGCAATGTGCATGTTAAAAATATCTGGGGTATGCAATTTCAAGGAAGTCCCATTTTCAGGTGTTATATTACATACCTGTGTGTTTTCTCCAGTTGAAAGAAAAGTTTGCACCATCCATGCTTTCACAAAACATTTCTGAAAGGGAACTCAGCTGGGAACTCATCAGATATTGTGTTAAATACTGTATAACCTGTGTTATTTAATACAGATGTATTACATCATCCATTACATATGCATGTATGTCCATCAAGTGCAAAAGACCTCGGTGTGATTATAGATTCCAGACTTTCATTTGAAGCTCATGTAGATAATATTACCAGGATAGCTTTCTCTCACCTTAGAAATATAAGATAAGAAACATATTGTCACTAAATGATGCAGAAAGACTAGTTCATGCTTTTATCACCTCTAGGTTGGACTATTGTAACGCCTTACTGTCTGGTTGTTCAACTAGGTGTATAAAACAAGCTTCAGTTAGTACAGAATGCAGCAGCGAGAGTCCTCACTAGAACCAGAAGATACGAGCACATCACCCCTGTCTTATCTACACTGCATTGGCTCCCTGTGAAATTTCACATCGATTTTAAGATACTACTTTTGACATTTAAAGCACTAAATGGTCTCGCGCCGCAGTATCTGAGTGAACTGTTAGTGTCTTACGATCCGCCACGCCTACTTCCATCAAAGAATGCAGGCTGCCTGTCAGTACCACGTATTATTAAAACTACAGCAGGGGGCGGAGCTTTTTCTTACAAAGCCCCAAAGTTATGGAATAGTCTTCCTATTAATGTTCGGGACTCAGACACAGTCTCAGTGTTTAAGTCTAGGCTAAAAACCTATTTATTTAGCGCAGCATGTTTGTAAATAGATTAACCTTAGGTAAAGGAGCAGATCTGGGGGACTCATGGACGTAGAGTATTCTGGTGAACTGGTATGTTT
>QMIH01000091.1:667597-678222 GCA_003987875.1 Clarias batrachus
ACTCCAAGAAGTGATTATGAAAGAATGGGTTGCTATCAGTCAGGATTTGGGCCAGAAGTTGATTGAGAGCAGCCCAGTCGAATTGCAGAGGTCCTGAAAAAGAAGCGCCAACACTGCAAATACTGACTCTTTACATAAATGTCATGTAATTGTCGATAAAAGCCTTTGAAACGTATGAAGTGCTTGTAATTATATTTCAGTACATCATAGAAACAACTGAAACAAAGATCTAAAAGCAGTTTAGCATGAGATTTTAATGACACTTAAATATTTTTATTTTTGGATAATCAATTCTCAAATACTTATTCAATTAATTAAGTCATGTTTTCAGTCAAAATCAACAGTTTCAAGAGCCCTCTGTGGTTAATGAGAAAAAAATTGTTGGATACATTTTTTGATATTTGTCTCAAGAATATTTTTCATGGTATGATCAATCAAACAGGTCTCTTGAGTTTTTTACAACTTGTTTTTGCAGGTACGAGGTGTAGGCACTGGTGGAATAGTCTCCACAGCTTTTTGTCTGCTGTATAAGCTGTTCACACTAAAACTGACCCGAAAACAAGTGATGGGTCTCATTACACACACAGACTCCCCGTACATCCGAGCACTTGGCTTCATGTATATACGGTAAGAGTCTACTCTTTTTACATTACTTTTGGCAAGGTATTTTGGGAGAAGACAGTAATTGGGTACAGAACACCAAATAACATGATAAATGAAAGTTTAAATTTGTAGGATACATTTACTTTTTGCCAATTTGTGGCATTTGTAAAACGATTTCCAAAGATGCGTTGCTTTTGAGAACTTTGATTAAAATGATTACTTGGTGCAACACTAGTTAACATTAGGTGAGTGAAGGAGTGAATGAATGAGAAAACTAATGTTGTTAGGAAAGGGCTACATTTAATTACTCAAACTTTTTATAAAATTTAAACAAGAGATGAGAAGTGATTAAGTTGTGTGATTGAATCATTTGCTTATTTCTGGACTGAGTGGTGAATTGGTTTTGTTTTACGCTGTGCGAGTGTGACTGACACATCATCTGGAATTGTTGTCGAGTAAATAAGTGAATATGTGACTGCAACAGTTTCATGCATGGTATTAGATAGTTAATGTTATGATGTGATATATAATGCAGATCTGTATCATGTTTTGCAGATACACACAACCCCCTGCGGACCTGATCGAGTGGTATGAACCCTTCCTAGATGATGAGGAGGTATGTCGCCACGGGTAATACTTTCAGTTTTCTTTTACATTAAATATATAGAAGCATGAGCTGCTTAATGATATTGTTTTAGATGGCAATTCTGTTGTTTTTTATACTCAAATCTGTTTTGCCAAAGTCAGTGAGGAATTCCTAATGGCGTATATACCTGAATGTCTTTGATTGGGGGTCCTAACTTTTGAATGCACATTGTCTGTTGAATGACTTTAGTACGTTCTTAAGAAGGAAAATTACCTTAAGGTGCAAGTCATGAAGAATATTACTGATGTCACCTTTATTGTCACCTACTTTATTTGGCTTAATGTTAAATAAATAAAAAAAATTTAATCTTTGAAAATAGCTGATTGATTCAAGATGTAGGCAGTCCATTGACGCTATAATTCAGATAATTGTATAGCCAGTTTATCTAATCTCTTGTCAGCAGTTTTGCAATATCAGTCAATATCAGTTTTCTTTGTAGTCTTTAACTCTTTAGGAATCAGATTTAAACCCAGCCACTGCTTTCTCCAACTTCTTATTTACAGTATTCCAGTGAACCTACCAATATCTTTTCCCCAAAACAATACAATTCTGATTTTTGGTGTTGTCTAACAGAAATATCATACTGTACGTATTTGTGGTTTGTTGTATGTAGCCGTTTGTGATGGCAGGTAATCAACAATGTAAACCATGTAAATTTCTCTGTAAATGTCCATTTATCCTACATGTGAGGCTGTTAAATTAGCAGTTTAAAACTGTTGCACAGTTTCAAATAACATCACCAACCTGCATTCACTTGTTTGGTAAATGCAGTGCATGGATATTGCGCTTGATAATAAATGTATTATTTCTATATTCATTTTTCAAAATAATAATTTAAAAAAAAAAACCTTACTTTGGTTTCGGTTTCTATGTTTGTATAAGAGCGAGACACATTCCCATTCCACTTTTGCCTCTGTTACTGCTTAATGTGCAGCACCCCTATAATCCCTGTGCATCAGATTAAACCTGCATTCAGAAAGTTTTGAGTGATTTAACTGCAGTTTTTAAGAGGGTTACATTTGGTCCCCTTAAATAGTTTTATGATGGGGTTTCTTTGTTTGTTTGGTTTTTATCTTGAAAATGGTATGCATGAGTGATGCATGCATTTTTTTTTTTATAATCACAGAAAGGATTTTGTTTCCTCAGTGTTTTTGTGCCTAGAACTCTGGATTTCCATGGCTGAATTTGGACAATCCAGATGTGTTATTTTTCCTAACCATATTTTCATTTTATTTTTAAACCATATGATAAAAAAAAGCTACACAGATTTATTTTTCACTTTTCAAAATGAGCATTTAGCTTTAAATCAATTAACTGATTTTTCAGTTAATTGATATAAAGCTAAATGCTCCGTTTTGTTTAAGCATAGAAAACAACTGTGGCGTGATGTGCATTCAGTGGTAGGAAAAACCTCATATGTGAAATGTTAGTCAGCTAGAATTGGCAGTGTCATTAAAGAGCTTGTTTCTTTGTGTGAACAGGAGCTGGATGTGAAGGCTGGTGGTGGGTGCGTGATGACTGTCGGTGAGATGCTGCGCTCCTTCCTTACAAAGCTTGAATGGTTCTCCACACTATTTCCACGTATTCCAGTGCCTGTGCAGAAGGCCATCGACCAGCAGATGAAAAACCGACCACGCAAACCACCACAGAAAGAAGGCAAAGAGGAAGAGGAGGAGGATGAGGAGGAGGATGGAGACTGGCACCGCTCAAGGTACATAAGATTCTTATCAGCCCAATTCAGAAGTGTTGAAAAAACTGCTTTGTTTGCCGTTGTTGGGCATCCTGTGTATGCCAGAGATTTGGAACTTGGTGCATGCATAAGCTAACGTACTGTATACCAAAGTGGAATTGTTTTTTTCATCAGTAACAAACTCAGAGCAACATGCCATAAACAAAATCTTAAGTGTGGGGGAGGGGGAAACATTGAACAGTGGATTGAAAGAATTAAATTGCATGTAAGGGCTAAATGCTTTCAGAAGAATTATTAATCTGAGACAGGAAGCCAGTTTAATTATTAGATTAATAAGCAGTTTAGATTTAGGCCACTAGAGCTGTGCATTTTAATTGATTATGCAATTTAATCAATATTTTGTTGATCAATTCACTTAACTGAATCAATGGGTCTGTTTTGGATCAGAATTGATTGACACTTTTTTTTACCTGTAAGCTTTCAACTGTCAAATTTTTAGCAAAACAAATGAATTCTTTAGAAACGTACAAATGTGTAAATGAACAGCTTTCTGCAGAAAACGCAAATTGCTTTCAGCTTCTGCATTTTAAGAAATTGGCTCTGCTGCTGCAGCTTCTTTTGAATTTAATACTGCCACCTCCTGGCCTGGGGCTTGGTGCAGATGAGTGGTATGAAAAACTTTGTATGAGACCTACCATTTGCTTAAAGTTCAACTATTCAATGCAGATAAGACACTTAGTAACACAAAGTAGTTTAAATAGGTTTTGTTTACGGTTTCGTAAGGGAAAATCAGGGGGAAAAAAAGGGAACTTCTTGAGTCAAATCAGACAAGCATTAATAATAGAGTTAAAAATTTCATTGCCCAAAAATCTAAGTCTACAATTTATTGCTCTACAGGCCACTTTTGAATTCTTGTTCAAAACCTGTCTGTACAGAGGTTGGACAATGAAACTGAAACGCCTGGTATTACACCACAATAATTCATTAGGATGGTGTAGAGCCTCCTTTTGCGGCCGATACAGCATCAATTTGTCTTGGGGATGACCGATACACGTCCTGCACAGTGGCCAGAGGGATTTTGAGCCATTTTTCTTGTATTCTTCTTGCATTACGTTTCCTGACTCGCTTCTCCAAAGCACCCCAAAGTGGCTCAATAATATTTAGATCTGGTGACTGTACAGGCCATGGGAGATGTTCAACTTCACTTTCATGATCATCAAACTACTCCGTCACCAGTCTTGCTGTGGGTATTGGTGCATTATTATCCTGTTAGACGGCACCACCTTTAGGATACAATGTTTGAACCATTGGGTGCAAATGGTACTCCCAAATGGTTCGATAGTCCTTGGCAGTGATGCGCCCATCTAGCACAAGTATTGGGCCTATGGAATGCCATTATATTGCAGCCCAAGCCATCACTGATCCACCCCCATGCTTCACTCTGGGCATGCAACAGTCTGGGTGGTACGCTTCTTTGGGGCTTCTCCACACTGTAACTCTCTGGGATGTGGGAAAGACAGTGAAGGTGGACTCATCAGAGAACAATACATGTTTCACATTGTCCACAGCCCAAGATTTTCACTGCTGGTACCATTGAAACTGGTTAGCCACCAGATATCCCTTTCAGACAGCTTCCTCTTGCGTCCACAGTTACTCCTATTGGATGTGGTTCGTCCTTCTTGGTATGCTGACATTACCCCGGATACTGTGGCTCTTGATAAATCACAAAAACTTGCTGTCTTTGTCACAGATGCGCCAGCGAGATGCGCATCAACGATTTGTCCTCTTTTGTGATTTTGTGACACTCTGATAGGTCACCCATAATGTTATGTGCATTGCAATATTTTGAGCTAAACTATACCATTACTCTGCTAATTAATGAAGATTGGCCACCAGGCTAGTTAAATTTAGCCATGAAACCTCCAACACTAAATTGTCCAGTGTTTCACTTTCATTGTCCAACCCCTGTATAAGTGGATTGTTGGTAGTAACTGTTGTGTGTATTTCGCAGCCTTCCTAGTATTACTGTTGTTTTTTGTTGTTTCCCCGCTAGGTCGCCTAGGAGAACACCGAGCCCTCGAAGGTCCCCAAACCGCTCGCGCAGCCGCAGTCGCCAAAAAGAAAGGCGTGGAGCAAGCTTCGACCGTGAACTTGAGCGAGAGAGGGACCGTCAACGCAAAGATAGGGACAGGGAAAGGGACAGAGTGGAGAGAGACAGGGTCACAGACAGGGACAGAGATCGAGAGAGGGATCGTCGGCATTCCCGAACCCCAGATCGACCCTCGGAGCACAAAAGAAGCAGAGAAAAGAGGAGCGAGAGAAAGGAGAGAGAGAAAGAGCGGGATGGAGAGAGTGAAAGAGACCGGAGCCGTTGGAAGGAGAGGGAGTACAAGGAGCGAACCAGTGGTGGTGAGCGAGAAAGAGAGCGCTCAAAAGATAAAAGGGCAAAAGGAGAAGGAGATGAACGGCGTCACAAGGATGATCGAGAGGAAAGGAGGCATAGAGAGGAGCGTAAGAGCAAGCGTTCAAGCCAAAGCAGGAGTAGAGAGAGGAAGCACAAAAATGAGCGCTCAAGTAGGAAGCATTCCCGGTCACGCTCTAGGAGTCGTCAGGAACCAGAGGAGAAGAGCAGGAAGCACGAGTCCAGCCACAGCAAGGAGCACGTGCACAAACACAGTCACAGCCGAGAACGCAGTTACCGCAGAGATGACAGCAATGGGAAAGACCTTGCGAGAACGGACATTGAAGCAACTCCATGAGCTTATTTTACTCACACTTATGTTTTCTGTATTGTCTTGGGACCTTGTCATGCCACCACCACCACATTTGTCCTACTAGGTCACTTCATGTAGATCACATGCAACCTTTCTCTTCCATCACACTTTAAGCCATTATGGACATAAAAAGAAAATGCTTTTTAAATTTCTTTTGTTTTGAGGATACCTTCTAGAATGTTTGTACATATAATTCAAGAGAATGTTTTAAATCATACAGATAAACATGTGCTGAGTGAAACTGGCAGCGCAACAACAGCATAGACCTGCTGAAAATGTGCTGTGTTGCATCTTGTTTCTTAATAAAAAATCTTGTATGAAAAGAAGAGTTCATTAATTTCTCTTTAAATGTTCTCCAGTGAATTATAAGGGTTCCAAGCCCTAAAAGGTAATTCAGTTTTGTCTTTCATTGTTTTTGAGCCAAGTGTACAATGCTTATTTTCTGTTAGGATTTATTTTATTCTTTGATTGAGAGGACTGTGGCATAAGAGGTGTGCAGCCAGACTCTAGACAGGGCTACTGAAAGCACTGTAGTTTCTGTAAGGAAAAGTTGGAATTATCTAGGAATCCGCAATGAGACAGCGATCACCAAAAGAGCAGTATGAAAGGCCTTGATGGCATAATCATGCCCTTCATGTTCTTCAGATTATTTCACCTGTGCTATGGATCTCTGCAGCTCCTGCAGAGTTATCCTGGGCTCCTTGGCTGCTTCTCTGATTAATGCTTTCCTTGCCTGGGCTGTCAGTTTAGGCCAGACACCCATGTCCTGATTTGGTTTGCAGTTTTCTCATACTCCTTTTCAAGGGATGGATTAAACAGTGCACTGTGAGATGATCAAAGCTTGGGACATTCTTTATAGCCTAACCAAAAACCAGTTTACCATAATACTATACAGTCCCATACCTAAAACAAAACTATTCACAAAAGGCTTTGCTAAAGAAATTTGTCCCGAACATTTATTGGAAGGCTAGTCCATAACTTTGAGCCGTTGTAAGCGAAAGCTACATCTACGCGTTTGGCAGACGCCCTTATCCAGAGCAACTTACATTTTTTATCTCATTATACATCTGAGCAGTAGGGTTAAGGGCCTTGCTCAAGGGCCCAACAGGGACAACTTGTTGGTGGTGGGACTTGAACCTGGGACCTTCCGAACCGTAGTCCAATGCCTTAACCACTGAGCTACCCCTGACCCAAGAAAAAGAGAAAGCTCTGCCCCCTGCTGTAGTTTTCATAATCACTGAGGTGCAAGACAATTTAAGACCATTTAGTGCTTTATAGGTCAGTAGTAGTATTCTAAACTAATAAAAATTTAAATAAATCCCTTGGAGCCAATGCAGTCTGTATAGGATAAGGGTGATATGTTCATATCGTCTGGTTCAAGGGAGGACTCTGCATCCTGGACTAACTGAAGCTTGTTTATGCATCTAGTGTCTTTCTGTTCTACTAAGATGTTATAATAATCCAACCTACACATGAAAAAGCTTAGTTTTTTTTCTGCATAGTGACAATATATTCATTACCTTGGCATTATTTCTAAAATGTAAAAAGGGTATGCTAGTAATATTATCTACATGAGCTCCAAATGAAAGACTGGAATTTATAATCACACCAAGCTCTTTTAGTACTGCAAATGATAAAACAGAAAGGCCATCAAGAGTTACTGTGATCAGAAAGCTTAGTTATGTATGTGGTCCTATTACAAGTACATCACAAAAAGGAAGGAAGTTAATTAGCATATAGTATGTCCTTCACACATTCCTCAACTTTATTAAGCTTGTGTTCTCACCTGGCTTTGCTGAAACATATAACTGTATATTAACTACATATACATTTTATTGCCCAGAGTTGTATGTAAAAAGAAAATAGCCTAAAATTGAACCCTGTGGAACACCAAACTTCACTTTTATACATGTAGAATGGCCATTGTTTATATCTACAAACTGATAATGATCAATCAAATAAGACCTCAGCCAAGAGATGGTCCTTAATTTTCCTTAACTCCTGCAACATTTTATAATCTATTAAGGAGAATAGTTTGATCAATGGTGTCAAAAGCTGCACTAAGGTCAAGTAACACAAGCAAGGAGACAAAACCCTGATCAGAGGTCAGTCGGAGGTAATTTACCATGTTACTCTCTGTTTTATGATGATGCCTAAATTCTGACTGATGCATTTCAGTTCATGAATGTTAAATGAACATTTTGTCGCTCCTATGTAGATATGAGCATAGTTATTGTGCTACAATTAGGATCTTGGAGAGTCCTCACTACTACATGTTATTTATTTATAGATTTCCGTGGTGGTCTTATGGTGGTGATAGATGCAGTAAAATAAAATAAAAGCAAAGCATTGATTTTTTTTGACATGAATGTGGCAGACTGGGTGTTCTGATAGCTGCCAGTTCACAAGGTCATGTTTTTGAAGAATAGTTTAGGTACAAAGCCAGTGCTTAGGGAAGAAATGGACATTTTTAGATGACATCTTTATTATTAAGAATTATATGGATTATTTGTGGTAATATTTCTTTGATATTGAAAATGTGTAGGTATAGGATGAGTTAATTCATGAGTTCATTTGATTTGATTAAATAAATGAATTAATACAATTTGTCTGGCTTTAAATTTAAAGTGGTTCTTTTTTGGTCATTAAAGACATTTGTGTGTGCTTATTTAAGGCAAGCACCTGAACTCAAAATATAGGAAGATTGTCATTTGTATATTATAAAAAGAAGACAATTAGTGTTCGAGTTTTGTCATATGGACACTGACTTCCATGCTATCTGATTTGTAAAATAAATACCCTGCTTTCACATTATGATGCAAAATCAGTTTTATTTAAATGCATATATTGGCAGTAAGCCATCCATGTTGTATATAATCAAAATCACATTCAGTTACAGCAGTACTGGGATACAGTATGTGCTGTTTATTTTTTTTTCAACTGAAACACATTCTTTAATCAAAGATTTATATTGTGGTAGAATTACTCTATTAGCTTTCAATTATTTTATTCAGATGCAGTAACTGTACTTATGAACAGACATCAATATGACAGTTCACTGCTAAACATACATTGTAATTTATCTAAATATTGTATGCAAACATATAATGTAAGTGGTAAATTATTATCTAATTTTAACGACCTATTACATGACTTCTTGGTAAATAGTACAGAGAAACAGTGTATTTTCTTCCCATTTTCTCTGTCAATGACCCTGAAAAATACAAAATCACAGAGAGAAGCTATGAACCATGAGAAGATGCACTGATAAATATGTAATTTCATATTATCTTAAAATGTGTCCACACTTTGGCACATATTTAAACTTAAAAAAAAAAAATCAACAGGTAAAATCTCCCGCAGTGTAAACGAATGAATGACTTGGCTTGATTATTTCTTATGTCTTTTAAGTTGGATTCACAGTAGTGCTTTGCATTAGATGCAACTGGTACATCAGCAAACTCAAAAACGAGTAACAACCAAGTGTACACAGTAAATGAATGTCCAGGTATTATACTGTAGATATTAAGTAATTTCTCATTATCCATGACCCTTTACCAGAGATGACAGAGTCATCACTGATACCACTGGTCCTCACACACTCCTGGAAAGGTCTCTTTTACATTTCCATATGAACTACTGGCAAAAAAGCAAATGCATGCATTTTCATTGGAATTTCTTGAAATCTGTTTCCATGACCAAGCATTTGCACATAAGCCTAAGATCCACCTGCTCCACTATGCCACCCAGATGTTAATTAGGTTGCTTCTATTGTAGGGAGATGCTGTATTTCCTCCTCTCCTCTGATTTACATTTAGCATTTGGAAGACGCCTTCATCTAGAGCGACTTACATTTTTTATCTCATTATGTCTAAGCAGTTGACGGTTAAAGGTCTTGCTCAAGGGCCAAACAGTGGCAACTTGGTGGTCGTGGGGCTTAAACCTGGGACCTTCCAAACTGTAGTCCAACGCCTCAACCACTGAGCTACACCTGTACCCCCCTGATGATTCATATGGCAAAAAAAATTGCAGTCTGCTTTATTTTAATTATTAATCATAAATTAAGTGCATGTCGCTGCCATTTCGTCTCTAGGCACTAGGCATAGTACCACTTGGCATTGGCTGTTTGGTATCGAGGTATGTTTTATGTTATATAACTATATGTTGGACAATAAAAATAGTATTTAAAATTGACAGTGTACACAAAGCCATGTAGCCATTTGAGGTTTGAATGCATTTCTAAGGGGTTGCTGCTTCAGTTACATAAGCAAAAAAATAAGTGCAAAAGGACAAATGAGGAGACATTTTTTTGCATTGACTCTTTTCAAAGTATACTCACTTTCAAATCATAGTCAGACCCATAAAGTGGCAGATGCTAAGTCACACTTCTTTTTCCATAATAAGTAACTGGGAAAAGATGCAATGCACAGATGTTAAACAGATGTTAGAGAATCACGAAAAAGCATCTGATTAATATTTCTCATCTAGACATTTATATTTTAATGACTGTAAATCACTTTTTAATGTGTTACTCAATTTAAATCAATTGTTACATACCCAATCCTATACTGTTGCCAACACAAGAAACTGTCAAAAGAAATAAAAAAACAAACAAACAAACAAACAAGTTTTAATAATCATTAGTAAACATAATTATTACCTGACATTTATTATTGCCATAAGATTCCCAAAGGAATATATAAATTTGTTGTTCTATAGTTTTTCTGGTTTGTAATTTTTTTTGTAATGTGTAAATACTGTAGTTCTGGTTACAGTCTGTGACTGAAAAACACCTAGTGATGCACCTAGTGACCTTTTGATGAAAACTGTCACGATACAGTCTTGATTTTATTGATTACTCCTGATAAGCTCCTCCTGCCTGTAATTAATCTGCCTAATTCCTCCATGCAAA
>QMIH01000091.1:678365-690328 GCA_003987875.1 Clarias batrachus
GCCTGAATATTTCTGCACCATTTTACAATTAGCATTTTAAAATCATTCCTGGTGTCCTTGCATATGGGCCTGTTCCCACTAAACCCATTACCAAACTAGTAACCACTGTAAATTAATTACTTTGCACACATTTCCCCAAACATCCCCAACAATGTAAGTAATAAAAACCTTTTATCTTCAAACCCCCATTGCTCATGGACTATTACGGAAGTTTCAATTCCTTTAAAAAATGTGGCCAGAAATACCTCAATCAAAACTAGATATTTTACCTTCCAAGTAGCAATGCACTTTATTTTAAGATATCATATAACTCTTAATAATATGATATGCTTAATAAGCTGCTATGGCAACAGTGGTTTTAAGGCTACATTCACATTACCAGCTTGAAGTGACTCAATTCTTAAATTAATGTGGCTTGTAATCTTGCCTAAGAAAAACGGAAAAGGAAGTCATATACACACACTAAGAACCTTTAAGTAAGTTTAACTATGGAGATGAATCTCTACATTTAATTCTAACCAACACTCACACTGCTTCACATCATCATCACTGCTGAAATGCTGGCCTCCCAGGAATTCCTTTATTAGACCTATCCATTAATGAAAAAAAGAGCCTAATTTCATCACACAATGTCCTTATGCAAAACCTCATGATGTCCACTTGCCCTTTACAGAACTTCAACTGGGAGTTATTGCCACATCCTGCATACAGTCCTGGGAGGCCAATAAACGCAAACAGCATATCTATAAAAGCTTGCAGTAATGCTCTGCTCTTGTTACTTCACCTCAAAACAACCACAGAATATCTCACCAAAGTATAGTCTTTTGGGGCAGAATAAGACCTTGGATCCTTGACGTGTGAGTGGTGCAACCAACACACTGTAGGTGTCACCACATAGAACATTATCCATGTCACATGAGCTGATCCCCAGCACTGGTCTGCATGTATAGTTGGCACTGTTACTATAAAGTTTGGCTGAGTACTCATTGGAACTATTTGAACCTCTCCAGGACACACGAAGTGTGCTATTGACCATCCGGTATAGCCTCACACCAGAAGGACAACAGGGACCTTTAAAAAAAGAGAGAATTAAATAATCTGCATTCATATTTTAATAGAATGAGACACAATGTTATGTATTACATATAAAAAATACAGCTGTTATCATCTGTACTAATGTTATTTCATAGTTACGGAAGGTTTTCTGTACTATATGGTCTATAAAGTATGTTTACACCAAGTAATTAACATTCAATTCCAAAACCATAGAGGGTTGTTCTGCTTTTGTTGCTATAATAACCTCCATTCCTTCGAGGTTACTTTCCACTTGCATTTGGACCATGTCTGTAAGCAGTTGTTCCCATTCAGCCACAGGAACTCACAGGGTTCACCACTGATTTCTGACAAGAAAGCCTTGTGCTGTTAGTGTTCTAATTCATCCCTAATACAGTATCTTTGAGTGTTTGAGTCAGTATTTTGTGCATGACACTCAAGTTCTTCTACATCCCCTTTGATAAATCATATTTTTATAGCCTTAACTTCTATAAACACATTCTATTGATTCATTACTAGAAATGTGTTTCTAATTAATTTAATTAATCCATTTCTAATTCAAAGACTTTGAGTTTTTAAAGTTAGAATGTCATCACCAGTCGAACAAAAACCATGAAATGAAGACTGTCGCCTCAATGGTTACTGCTCTGGGTTACAGCTCAGAAGGTTAGGTGTTCAAGCCCCCAAACTGCCAAGCTACCCAGCTGCAATTTGAGCAAAAGCTCTAACCCATTATACTCAATGACAGAGAGTTTTCTGACCAGCTGTTTTAACATACTATATGTTAAGAGATCTGCATAGTGTCAGAGATAACCCCTAGAGGGCACCAAAGCGCCCAGAGACTTCTTTGTTTTCTTTTGTAGTTTTGCATGTTAAACTCCATGTCAAAAAATGCACTTCAGTCAGGTGATGGGAGCGCTCACCTGAACCGAGGTTGCTCATTAGATGTATTATAAAAGTTCCTGAGTTCTACCAGTCTAGGGGGGTATTCCAGAAAGCAGGTCATGTGACATACCCGGGTAAGTTTAAGAGTAAGTTAGTGGATATCCACAAGTTTCGGTTCAAAAAACAGAGGTAACTCTCTGGGTTTGTTTGTAACCATAGCAACTTGCTCTCTGAAGATAAACTGCTCGGTAGCAGGTTATGTTCCAGGGTCAGTTTGTTTCAGAGGTTTATTGAGCATGACGTGCGCTTTTAATGATGATCCTGTGGACGTGGAGGCACAAATTATACAAGGTTTTTTCTCGCCGGGAGAGAGTTATAAGACCGTGGATTGATGTCTTTTAATTTCCTAATGATTATTTGTAAGAGTTATCGGTTTTCAAGGAAATCGTTAATTTACTTAACACATCTCTTGAAACCGCATATCGCTAATGCTCAAAGTAATTAAAGGCACTGAGTACTGTTAACTTAAATAATTGCACTTAGGTCAAATTAATAGACCTTTTGAGCATTCAGAACTTTTTGATATTTTAAGTAATCGTGAGTACGTAAGTAACAGTAACCGTGACCTTAACATTCCACCAAGTAAAACTCTATAGAGCGCTGGTGGCTCAGTGGTAAGTGTTTCGCCTACCATGTGAACGGCCCGGGTTCGATCCCCGCGCTGGCTTGTCTGATGTGGTGACAGCAGCAACAATTATTTATTTGATTTGCAACAAGTTCAACAAACTCAAAAATGTACACTTCTGTTTACTTAAAATTGGAAACATCATCACTTAAAAATTGATGTAACTTATTACAGTGTACGTGGCACTTCGGTTTTTTTTTTTTGCGTCATGGCATTTTTTTGTACAATGTGGGTGACGCAGAGCATGTGGGAAACGCAACTGTGTGTAGAGCCGTTCACACAGTATGTCTGGCACTTAAACACTTTTTACACACACCGTAAACCCGATTAAGTTGTCAAAACTCAAAAAACTTGAGKTAAWCAGTTACATCAATTTTTTAAGTAATGATGTTTCCAATTTTAAGTAAACTATATATTTTTTAAAAATAAATTATTGTGGCAGTTGTTGGGAATGGAGCCCGGGTCTTTTGCATGGCAGGTGGAACACTTACCACTGAGCCACCAGAGCTCTATAGAGTTTAAGAAGGTGGAATTTTAAGGTGACGGTTACTGTTACTTACGTACTCACGATTACTTAAAATATCAAAATGTTCTGAATACTCAAAAAGGTCTATTAATTTWACCTAATTGCAATTATTTGCGTTAACAGTACTCAACGTGTTTAATTACTTTGAGCCTTAGGGTTTACAGTGTATCATAAAAGGGAAGCCGATGTCAAATGTGCTATTTAATACTCTCACACATTTACTCTGTCCGTTATTTTTTTTTTTTTTCCAAACCAACTCTCTTTCTTTAGCCGATGCAGCCGTGTTGCTTTTTTCATTATTATTGGCTTAAATTCTTCATATGCTGCATTTAAACCTCCAACTCCGCCTCTGTGAAGTATGCCGCTCGCTTTTTTCACTTTGATTTTCCATTTTGACTCGTGAAATCGGCGATCCATTGAAAATGTCTTTATGTAGCACCGTGCACGCGCATTAACTCTGGGTAACCAGTAGGAGGTTGATTAAACTTACTCTTCTCAGGGGTTTTGGAACCGACGTACTCATGGTATGCGGGTTTGGAGTAAATCAACCCTGAGGTTAAGTTTTACCAAATGGTAAGTCAACCCAGCTTTCTGGAATACCCCCCTGGCTTCATGTGTTCTCCTAGCTCCTTGTGTTTATCTCCTAGCCTTTGTGTTTATCTCCTAGTCCTTGTGTTAGAACTAACTAAGATGATTTTATTTTGATTTGTTCTATTTAAAATGCTTCTTTGGCCTGAGGGAAGAACAATTTCTACCTACCTGGGAAATTGCTTTGAAAAGTTTTGGGGGGAAAAAAACACACAACACACAATGGTGCGCAAACAAAAAGTATGTTTAAGGACGAGGGAATTTAATTAATTAATTAATAAAGAAAAAAATCATCCATCTGTAAGGAGAAAATAGGAAAAAGGGCAAATCTTGCTAGCAAAGACCTAGAAAATAAAAAAAAATCCCATAAAACTAGCCAAAGAAAGTGATAAGAAAACTCACTAGAAAGTCCGACATGGGCAAGCAGGAAGTGAGGATAACCCTGCACTTGTTGGATGGATGGTCCAGAAGGTGGCAACAGAGATCTTTTGAAAAGTAATGAAAGAAAATGGCAATCTCTTACCTCTGAAACCATATAGCCCAGTCCCATGTGTGTGTTGTGACTCCAAGGCCACTTATATATTGTGGCTTGGCAAGCCGAGCTACAGACAAACAAAGTCTGAGCTCATCAAACAAGTGCAATAACAAGACATGTGATCAGAAACCCTGGAGTAGTGCTATTCAGGTTTGAGGTAATGGAAATGGACAGTCTTCATCAAAATGATGAAGACTTAGAAAGACTTAGAAAGGAACTGTGTATTATAGCAAGAAACTGAAAAGACTAGTGTGAATAAACAAAACTCTAAATCTAAACGTATTATGGTAATGTTGAAATAAAGAGGTTAACCTTAAAGAGGTTATTATCTATACATTTTTAGGAGACCTCCCTAAAAATTGAGGGAAAAGCCCACAATATGTTCACAAGATGTTTCAAAAATGCTTTACAGAACATTGGAATCCAAGAAGAGTTGAGAAAGAAGGCACAAACTTCATTAAAACCAAACAGACTAACGTAAAATCATGATAACACAAAAGCACAAATAAAAGTACAAACGGCCCTAAATAAGTTAATAAACTCAACGTCTCACCGAGTAGGGATGATTTATACTATATAGTACTATTTGGGGTAAATGATTGGTATAAGCTGTTAGCCAAATCTTGTTACCCAGGATCTTTCATCTTCTACACTGCTTGCATGATCAAAAAGTTCCATAGACCAGCTATCAATTCTCTAACAGTCCCTTTAAAGCTGTTAGAGGGTTAATATTCAACAGGAAAAAAAAATATATATAAGTATAATAAGGAATATGGGGATCAAATAATTTTTTATCAATGTAATCATGCTATAGTGACTTTATCTGGAAGCAATACAATAATACGAAACAAGCTTCGACTAGATGTGCTTTGGGTCTATCTTATCGAAGGAAAACAGGTATTATGGAAATAATTTAATAACCAGTGATAAAATCTTTACCAAAAGTATATTTGATAGCTCTCAATGGGTAATGGAGCCCATACCTATATCATATCCATAACTATGACAAAAATTGTGAATTGTGGGTTTACAATAAAAATCATAAGGGAGTGCACTACGATTAGCTACAGTATATAGAACAGCAAAGGTTAGGTCAAAGGCTAAGATGCTGTGCATGCTTGAAATGTTGCAGACTTAAAACCAGGATGTGGAAAAAGGAGCAAGACAAAAACGGTTACTGAAGCAGGAGAAAAACAGGAAATGTGCATTGTACTTATCTCCAGGTGTCTCACTGAAACAGAAAGCACATTACCATATGCCTCGAGTGCACACACTTGCTTATCTTACAATTCCAATGTCCAGTAATAAACTGGTATCTGACAGCAAGCCAAGAAACAAGTAGCAGCTTAAATTTTCTTGAACCAGTAGGTTGAAATTGAAATGTCAAACTGGGAAAGTAGCCAAAAGGAGGCAGCTCAGAAGAGAGAAAGAGTGTTCCTAGTATGTGCTTAGTGATACACATGTATAAACTAATGCTGAGAAAGCTGTGTAATGCTAGCATTTAATTTCATTCTCTGCATCACCCTTTTGAAGTTTTATCTTTTAATTTGTTCAAAACCAATCCGCCTCCCTATTTAGGTTTATGATTTAAAAAAACCACAACACCTCTAATAGACTCTTCATTCTCCTACCATCCCTGCTACCATCACCAGACTCTGCAGCAGTTTCTTTCATGAGGTAGTTTGATTATTTACGCTACTGCCTTCCAATGATTTAATACCTCTCTCAATACACCTCTATAAAAATTCAAGCATTACCACCAGCATTGCACATCTGGGGGCACTAACAGCATGCTAAGTAGTGAGTGAGTATACACAGACATCCAAGTCATAAATGGACACCTACTGTATAGGTTTATCAAAAAATTATTAAAGATGGAAAGGATCAACTATTAATACTTTTTGATACTTTGTCGACTTTCCTTTAGAGGCTTTAAAAGCAAAAGTTCGTCTAGTCATAGAATGAGTGGGTTGATCATTAAAGAGAACAAAGACATCGTTCAGAAGGACCTAGAGAATGAGAGGTACATGACATGGCTGATATTTTGCCCTTTTGTTTGAGCTGAACTATAATTCTGTAAATGGTAGAAAGAGGTATTTCAAGATTGCTAGTTATTTCTATCTGGAAGAGGCCACTGTCAGACTGACAGACAATCTGGCCTCTTTAAAAATCTTTACTTTTATTTTCACATGTAAGCAGACATTAATAGGGGTGTATTCAAATCCAAGAGGAAGTAAACAAATAATACTCAATCTTGGCAACAGAATACGTTTCATCATGCAACTAATGACGTCTATTTACTTGTTCCATGTCTGTATAATGTATATGTACTGTATCTAAGGTTAATGTAAATTTAACCTGAATTTCTGAAAACCTCCCTAGTTTCCAAGTAGACATTGCAAGTTGAGGGAGATTTTCTATTATGACATCTATTTAAATACAGCATTATTATGACCAATGCCAAGTCACTTTTCACAGTTACCAAAATAGCAATCCAGGGTGAACTGTTCATTAAGCCAGTGACGATTAAAACTCCGAGTGATTCTAGAGGTGTTACAGTAGGTTTTTGGTTTAACTAAATGTAGTTTTATCCAGCTTCCGCAGGATGTTTAATTGCCAGGATGGTGCCTGTGTAGTCTCAGAGCTGTATTCAACTAATTGAGGGGTGCATTTTTAAATAATTCAGTCATGCTTGCAGTCATTTCCAACTTCATCCAGGGAGTGTTTAGCATTAATGAGTGTTAGATTATCCACTGAAAGCTTGGTCATTTTTACTTCCCTGTAAACTATATGGTCAAACAATGTGGACAACTGATATTCACACCCATGTGGGTGAACATGGGCCTTCCCCAAACTATTGCCACAAAGTGGTATGCATATTAGTATAAGATACCTTTGTATCCTGTAGCATTAATATTTCACTTTACTGGAACTAAAGAGCCACGTCCAACAAAGGAAATGGATTTTCCAAGGTTGGTGTGGAAGACTTAAATTGGCCCGCACAAAGCCCTGACCTCAACCCCAGGACTCTTCGCTCAACATCATTTCCTGACCTGAACAGGCTTTCCCAGGAAAATGGAGGCTATTAAAGCAGCAAAGATGAGGACTGCATCTGTAACTGTATGTTTAAACAGCACATCTAGCTTTGATGAGCAGGTGTCTAAATTTTTTTTAATAACCATACATCTAGTGATTTCAAATGCTAAATAGTTTATGGACTTATTCTCAAACCATGCTTTTATTTATGCAGCTAACACTGTGCTTATTTTCTCATGTCTCATCTGTGTTCATTTGTGTTTACCACTGTTTTGTGGCTGCGTTTAAGCTTTTGAAGAAAAACTCTTCTCACTCTGATTATGTGACGTGTTGGATCAGGTGTGTTAGAGCTTTTAAGCTGTCAGTGAGCACAATACAGGGCAGGTATTCAAATGAAACTCACTTGAGGAAAAGCCATAGTAGTTGCATAAGGACTTGTGTCCTGTAGTGCTTATGGCCTCCAATGAGACGTTGTAGCTGGTCCCACATGTGATGCATCCCATTAAGCAGTGCGTTTCCATGGTATGGCACCTCGCATGGCCACGTGGTGATGACAATGATGTGATGTAAGATTGGCCTCCCGTGGAGGATGACCACATCACCCTGGTCATGGACTGTGTCTCTTGTTCCACACTGAGGGTCTCGGGACAGCAGGGTCCTAAAGAGGTTAACTGTAGGTTTACTTCAGTGCTACTACATGCAGTTTACTTGACAACATATGATAAAATCTGTTTCATCAAACACACACAAAACATTTTTGGCTCAGTGGTGAAGGTTCTGCCCAAGTCAAGTTCAAATCTAATCTCAAATTTCCCTATAAAACATCACTCTCTATACTGATACCATAATCTATCAGAAAACTCTAGTTCCCTAACACACTACCAGAAAATACATTTTAAATAATTAAACATATTATACTTACAATGGTTCCTATCCTGATTCCAGATTCAGTACTCTACCTGTTTCCAGTGCGATGGTGTAGCTGGGCAAACTACGCCCCACAGTGGTGGTGGCATACATGCTGACCTCATAAGCAGCTCCGCAAGGCAGATTGGTGATTTCACAAGAAGTACCGGTGGATGAGCATGTAAGAGTTCTCGCATTGCCAAAAGCATTCACTGTGTAGTTGGCTTGTTTGTTGGTAGCCCTCCATAAGACCTGCACAGCAGAGCTGCTCACCTGAGTGAGGTTCAGGACCTCAGGAGCACATGGGGCTGAGAGACACACACATTGTGTTGAGTGTTATTTAATTATATGTTTGTTTTGTAAAGATGGAATGATTCCAGAATACATTGATGATAAAATGTGTTTAAAATATAACATTAATGTCCTGCAAAAAATGTGTGTAGCAATTAGTACTTGACTTAGAATGTTTTTAAACTGGCATGCAATGATTTTTGTTTTGTACCATCCTACATCTTAACTCCATTTGTACTGTGTTGGGCATGAGTTTGATTATAATTTGAGAAAGAACTTTCTACAAGGTCACATGGATCTAGGAAATGTAAGAAATATGTACAGAAACTGCTCTGATCCTTTGATCTGATGACATTTTCCAAACTTTTATAAACTTCATCAAAAATATGTTCATTACAAAAAAAAAGACCAGTTCTATATAAAAACTGAAGCTTTTCAGTCTTCGGTTTAATAGACAATTCCACTGCATTCCTCTAAATTTGCGTGTTTAAATATATTAAAGTAATTGTTCTAAAATCCATATAGAATTTAATTTTTTTAAAAACAAAAATCATGTACGTTTTCAATAAATGCATTTCTGATAAAAGCCAAGACTTAATAATCACATAATCTTAAGTAAATTAAAACAAATAAATAAATAAATAGTTGAAGCATGTGGGGTGTTTGTAAATGCAATACAAATGAAAGTCTACATAAGCTACCTGTTTCCTGTGTTTGTGCTGTGCAGCTGTCGTTGCAGCCACGTATCTCATTGCATGGTCTGATCCTAACACTGTACAGGCTGTTGCAGGTCAGACCAGACAGGGCACATATGGGTACGGGGTCACTGCAATGCAGAGTCTGTGAGTCATCTGCTGCCACGGTCTCATATTGCTCTGCTCCACGCCCTGCCGACCATGTGACCTCCAGTGTGTCAGTTGAAACAAGAAAGATGTCAACATTCTGGGGACAGCAGGGGACTAGGATGTGGGATTGCATGTGGAGAGGGAACAGAATAGAGAAGAAAATTTCTGTTTGACAATAATGTAGAATATAGTTGTTGTTTTTTTTTTTTACATTTCTATCTGTTTAGATACCAAATCTGACTAGTTTAGTGGAGGCCTTAAAATATATGCAGAGAAACATCCTCAGGCGGCTCAAATGATGTCAAGTAGTGTCTCTGAAGCATCTAAATCCATGACATCATATTCTGCAGCAATTTTCCAAGCTGCTTAAAGGCACAGTCAACAGAGTGTATGTTTTTGACCCATTTGAACGGCTGGAATTTTGATATAGGGAATTAAAAGTGAAATAATCTGTAAACAATTGTTGTAAAAAATACTTGTCAGTATATGTTCCAACTGATTGCCAAACCTGTAGGTTGTTAACCTGAGTTCTGTGGAGTTCTTAACAAATCAGTTTTAACGACTTCAACCAATAAGTTTATATAAACTGTGTGTGTGCATGTGTGTGTGTGTGCGCGTGTGTGTGTGTGTGTGTGTGTGTGTGTGTGTGTGTGTGTGTGTGTGTGTGTGTGTGTGGAGTACTGCGCAAATGTCTTAGGCACGTGCAAATAAATGTTGTAAAAAATAATTAAATAATTTTACACAAAAAAACCTACTGTATAAAGCCCAGTCAACAGTAATTAATTGGACAAAGTCATTATTTAGTGTGACAATGCTTGGACAAGCACAATTTGTACAGTTTTATAAGGAAATTTGCTACTATGTTTTGCTCATCATGCCACAGAACTACCCACAGTTCTACTGAGGGCGTTGACTGTTGCACCTGTTTGTTTGTTTGTTTGTTTGTTTGTTCCATTTTTTCCTAAAAAGTGGTCACTTATATAATATGCTAATATCTTTTCAGGAATTATTTTTGTTATGATCACATGTCCAGCATATACTGTCTAGTGTGCAGCATGCATTCTCTGAAAGCGGCCAGAATAAAAACAGCGGCGATGTAGCTTGTAATAGCCCAAGCAATATCAATAGAGACTAAAGTCAAAATAATTCATAGAGTGAAGGGAAAAGATGACAGACATTGTCATTCTTTTAACATGAATCATTCAGTCAGTTGTAATGACACAGGTCTCATAAGGGGCAGAACACGCGAACATTCTACGCAGTGTTTGGATCGGGCAGATCCACAGACTGCAACCTTGCAGAGTTCTGAACAGGCAAAGAAGACGCGACCATTTATTTCATTTAACTCTCTCCCCTATGTAAGGGCATAGGCCCCACAGGATGTAAGTTTTTGTTTTAGTTTCCAGAGCCCCATCCATTCCCACGCAGACGGCGGAGCTTGTTTTATTTCAGTTTCAGTTTCCTTTTGTTTCTAATGAATAATCTCCCACTATCTCCAAACGTAAAAAGATCTTCCCCTGCGTATTATAAGCACTCTCACAAGCCCCTATTACATTGTTCCCCTTTAATGCCCTGTGTTAGGGGTCTTACACAGTAAAACATCTCGTGGTATCTCCATACTGCACCTGGTAAAACCATTGGCACGATTCTAAATAACAAGGACAAGATCACGGAAAATGTCAAGTCTGCTGTGCCAATGATGTTGACAATAAAGTGATAAAAAATGTGGAAAGGTGATAGAGGGGAAACTTCTCAGTATGTTAATGGAGGATCAGCATCAGCATCGAGTCCTGCTCAGATTAATGCTGATTCAAGAAAAAGCTAAAAACTTTTATCAAGACTTGGCGACCTAGACAATGTTTGTTGGACTCAGAAACGAGCTCTTGGAAGCGGAACTTTGTGATACCATACATTTCACTTTGGCAAAGCAACTAAGCATCCATTTTGGTAACATCAGCTGTAGTAAAACATGAATCACCACTAACTCACTTACTCACTCACTATCTATACCACTTTATCCCGTATACAGCTCAATCACACACACACACACCTTAAAAACTAAGAATGACTATGTAATCTTTCGCGACCGACAGAAAGTGTAAAAGTTATAAAAATGAAAAAAAAAAAAAAATGTGATGCTTATTAAAAAGAGTTGTGTACGTCTGTAAAATTTTTGTTTTGTAAATTTTTTGTTAAAAAAAAAAAAAACAGACAGTTACGTATAACTCTCAATGTATATATTCATTAGTGACACACACACACCAGTGGTGTAGTTGTATATTGGTCCTTCAGGGCTGGGTCCAGCCTCATTGTAGACGACTACAGTAGTCATGTAAGTGTAGCCACAGTCACAGCGGTAATAGCAAATGTTGCTGGTGGTGTTGCATTTCTCCAGTGCTCCATCATCTCTGATAATGTATGCCATGTAGTACTCAATCCATGGCAACCTGGTCCAGGTCACTGAGCAGTTCCCTACAGAGGGTTCATCTACAACCACTGAGTCTGGAGGGCATGGGACTGTAACAAACAAAGGAAGGACAGTTACAATCTTTCTGTGTGTGTGTGTGTGTGTGTGTGTGTGGGTGTGTGTGTGTGTGTGTGTGTGTGTGTGTG
>QMIH01000091.1:707651-723737 GCA_003987875.1 Clarias batrachus
AGGTCACCATGGTTAACAATGAAAGAACAATGATTTCAAGCATCACCCTCCTTTTAACATGTCAAGTCTGCCATTCTAACCCAATCAGCCTGACATAATGATCTCCAGCCTTGTGCTCGTCAACATTCTCACCTGAGTTAACAAGACGATTACTGAAATGATCTCAGCAGCTCCTTTAATGACAGCAATGAAATGCAGTGGAAAGTTTTTTTCAGGATTAAGTTCATTTTTATGGCAAAGAAGGACTATGCAATTCATCTGATCACTCTTCATAATATTCTGAGGTATATGCAAATTGCTATTATAAAAATTTAAGCAGCAACTTTTCCAATTTCCAACTCTGGAACAATCTCTGTGTGTAAGGGACTAAAGAGGACAAAAACAACCCAAGTTGTTATCTGCGCTCAGTTCAGAAGCCTGCATCTCTAATGGTATGTTGTTGCATGAGTGCGTGTGGCATGGGCAGCTTACACATGTGGAAAGGCACCATCAATGCTGAAAGGTATATCCAAGTTCTAGAACATATGCTCCCATCAAGATGTCGTCTCTTTCAGGGAAGACTTTGCATTTCCAACATGACAATGTCAGACCACATACTGCAGCAATAACAACATCATGGCTGCATAGGAGAAGGATCCGGGTACTGAAATGGCCAGCCTGCAGTCCAGATCTTTCACCCATAGAAAATATTAGGCGCATCATAAAGAGGAAAATGCGACAATGAAGACCCAAGACAGTTGAACAACTAGAAGCCTGTATTAGACAAGAATGGGACAACATTCCTATTCCTAAACTTGAGCAACTTGTCTCCTCAGGTTCAAGACGTTTGAAGACTGTCATAAAATGAAGAGGGGATTCCACACAGTATGACATGGCTTTTTTGAGATGTGTTGATGCCATTAAATTTAAAATCAACTTGTTTTTCCCTTAAAATTATAATTAACATTTGTCATCTATGTTGTATTCTGAATAAAATATTGAAATTTGAAATTTCCACATCATTGCATTCTGATTTTATTCACAAATTGTACAGTGTCCCAACTTTTTTGAAATCGGGTTTGTACAATCAAAGACATTAATCACATATTTCTTAATTCTGATATTTGATGTAAGGCTCTTTACCGATAGCTGTATGGTATTATGTACTGTGAGATAACTATCTACTGCCACATAATTGTGAGATAACTACACTGATGAACACATAATAACAAATAATAGCAAAAGTATATAATAATATACTCTCCAAAGAAATTTGTGAGTTGTTTTTTATCGCTTTTTGTCTTTGTGAGTAAAGGGTCCTACAAATGCGGTAAGATATTTACCATATATGAATGCCTATCATTAATTTAAAAAGCAATGTTGGGGTTTTCATAATTTCTTTGAACTGGTCAAGTGTTCAAACTAACAAATTTAATAGAACACAACACCAAGAACTTGGAACATGAGGTTTTATTTGTTTGATGTTTTTTGACACCACTATAAATTCAGTGGTGGTAAAAGGCCTGTCATATGTTTCAATTTGTCAGGCCCAATGCCTCTCAATCTCCTGTTAGTGACCACGACTGACTATAGCTGTTAATGTATCTGTGCCATCATTACATTTATTTGACATCACTCATTGAATTGACCATCACAGACTACAATGGGAAAGTCCAGTGAGCACAATAAAGATCTGAGAAAGAGGGTTTTAGATTTACAGAGACATTTCTTCAGATTGTATGTAAGTTTAAGTACACTGGGAGTAGCCACTTTGCCAAGGTCTAGAAATATGACTCAAACTATTACACTCAGCTGAAAGAAAATTGTGTCACATGGTAAGGAACAAACTAAAAAACCACCAAGAGACAAGCCTGATATGAAATGACAGCTGTTGTAAGACTAGTTTCACTGCAAACAATCAAGCCAGATTTATATGAACATTGGCTGAAATTAGATAGATAGATAGACAGATAGACAGATAGATAGATAGATAGATAGATAGATAGATAGATAGATAGACAGATAGATAGATAGATAGATAGATAGACAGATAGACAGATAGATAGATAGATAGATAGATAGATAGATAGATAGATAGATAGATAGATAGATAGATAGATATTTTACTGATCCAGAAGGAAATAATAAAAAAAAAAAAGTTCTGTACCAGGAAACCAAGTTAAATGGCTAAATATCCAACTGAATTAATTTTCATTTCCTTTCTCTGATTCCTGGTGAGGATTAGGGAGCACTAAAGCAGTATAGGAATAAAAAGGTTGTGTTTATGATGACTCTACCTTGACTCTACGCACCACACTTTCTGTCCTGTAGAAGTAAATGTTGTTTGGCCGAAGTGCTGAGTCTGACTTCATGCTGGTCACACCTGGTTCTGATTGCTGATCTTGAATCTTGAAACTAAGAAAAATCCAAAGAAAGTCTTGTTTGACTACCAATGTTTAATGGTAAAATTCAAATGAATAAATTGATAAATTCATTGGTTACCTAAAAGGCAGACTGTAGGAGGGTTTCATATAGTCGATGTTTCTGTTTTTTCTGCTTTTGAGAACTCCAAAACTAGTAATATTGCCAAGAGTGTTTGATGTAATGTTAATGGTTGGTGCAATACTTGCTCTTCGATAATGATCACCTCGTCTGGATTCAAATGTATCCGGAGCCAGGTTTTGTAATGAAACTGTTGAAAAAGAAACTATGTGTAACTTGAAGATAACATACAGTACAACATATACTTTCTAGTGATGATTTATTTAAAGGAACCCTCTATCTTAAATTATTTAGGCCCAAATGTCATGCTCAGTTGTGGCTTAAAGATGAGTCTGGGAAAACATGGGAGAAATTAAAACTGCAGATATCAATAAACATACAATAAGCAAACAAATACCCTACTGAACACAATTAATCTGAGAAATCCAGTTGCCAAGGTAATGAATGTCAGTGATGAAGATTATAATCACAAGTACAGTGTTATGAAAGTATTTGCCCCCTTCCTGATTTTAATTACATGTAAATGATGGAGATCATCAAACAAATTGTTCATTACACATATTACACATAGATAACCGGCGTAAATACTAAATTTAATTTATAAATGATGATTTCAGTTATTAAGGAAAAAAAGCTGTCCAAACCTAACTGGCCTTTGTGAAAAAGTAATTGCCCCCTTGCTAAAGCATAAACAAACTGGGATTGTTTTAATCACTTGTAACCCCCAGACTTGTTGAATCAAGAAATCACTTTCCAATAATTTAAGCTTTTCACACAGGAAGGGGCAAATATACACAGCACTGTATATCATATGACACTGCACGAAAGAGCAAGACAGACCTGGAAAAGAATAGTTTGAGTCATGTGACATTCTGTTGGTGTGATGTCTAGAGTGAGCATGTCTGCTTCTGTGAATGTCTGGCACTTCACTGTCAACAGATGCATCACAGTCTGCCCCTGAGCAAAAAAAAAAAAAAGATGAGTAAAAAGCCACCCAGAATTACATTAATTAATCACATTAAACTTAAGAATTAAGTTAAACATGGAATTATACAACAGCGTTCTGTCACAATGGTCTGCGGATGAACGAAGGCGAGGCATAGAATGCAGAGGCGGACGTTCAGCAAATGTGTTCTTTTATTAAACAAAAGGGGTCAGGGAAACAAAACCACCACAAACAAGAATAAACGTAACGATGCAAGACAAGGGTAATAACTCAAAGCCAGCTATTTATAAAGAAACTAAATGATTTATTCGGATCAGGTGGACGCCCACGTCACCGTCGCCGTTAATTTCCCATTAATAAGACATTGAATGAAAAATAATGAAAAAAAAAACATTATTACTTTGATGTTTGCAGATATGCAGTACAGTATGTAGATGATATTTCCTTTAAGGCGGTGTAAAGTTATGGTTGATAGCTTATGGCACTTTTTTACTGGACATTTTGGTATTGCATTTTATGGTTAAAAAGTACGACTGCATATTTTGTTGTTATTTCTACTGACAAATCACCCTTAAATTTACTTCATACTCCTGTTTTTGATTAGCATTTTTGGTAAAAAAAAAAAAAAAAGTACCACTGAACTACTACTGAACAGAGACAAACAGATGTTTTAAAAAGTGTAGGTCATTATCTAATCAAATAGACAAAAATAACAGGGAAAATGGAATCAAAAATCTGGATTTCCATCTCTACCAGAACAAAAACCTTCGGTATATGGCAATTATTTCTTCTGTGTGTGTCACGAACCGGGGTTGTGCGAGGCATAAACGCAGGAGGATTCAGGTGGTTCAGGGAAACGATATCTTTATTATAAAACATGTAAACACAAAACAGGGGAATAACGAAACAAATATACTTTAATAAGGAAACGAAACTAAAACACGTATAAGCACRGACACGACATACTCTTCAAACTCAAATGTAACAAATGCAAGACAAGGGTAGGAACTCAAAGCAAGCTATTTATAATCAAAACTAATCATCAACTCGGATCAGGTGCGCGCCCACGTGACCTGACCGAGTTGAGAAACCGGGAAATGAAGTAAGGCATTGAAACTAAAAAAGAACTACACAAAACACACACAGGGCGCTTTGGCGCCCTCTAGAGGTTATCCCTGACAGTGTGTTATAAATAAAATCCACCATTTTCATTTCTGATCTCTAGATATTTTGGGAAATAAATAATTTCGGATCGAAATCTAAATTAGCTTTGTATCAATGTATACTTTTAAAGCCAAGATAAAATTTAATAAAATACTCCTCTGTAAGACTAAATGTTGGTATAATTAACCAGGTTTGGGTATGTGGTCAGCCATGAGGTTAAAGTTACAGGCCACCAGCAGCGGTGATGAAGAATAAACAGCGCACTAGTATAGCGGAAATGGACTGCAACTCATATTCACTTAAGTAGTGCTGTTGTACTCAACAGTTGGCTTGTTTGTTTAGTTAGCCAGGTGTGTTTTTCTGCTAACACAAGCACTTTACAATTTTTTTATGTAAACAATGTGCCCTATGTGAACATTTCCTTTAAGGCCAGGTGCTAACCTTCAGTGACACATCAAACAGTGTCTTGGTCAGGGGTTACGGAGAGACTAGTGATTTAGCCTATTGTTAGAAACTAGTTAGCTTTGTAGCTCACCTTAGACTTAAATCAAACAAGACATGAACTATCTAGAATATCTTAGAAGCAATAATTAAGGAGATAAAATGTTGTTTAAGATGGCATTAAGTTATCAGGTGAGTTTTCTTGCTTAAAGTGCTTCTGTGTCTGGTTTTAAATGTGGGTTTTTGGCAGACAGCTGCTCTCCCCTCAGGTACTGTGGACTATACCAGCCTACTTTCACCCATGCTGGTGACCGATACTTAGTGTAATTAAGGATTGTTAAAACATCTGGAACGTTGAGTGATCTCATATTATTAAACATCTCAGTGCTGTTATCATCTATTATCATCATTCATGGACATCCTCTTGGATAATAAATTAATTAAATATTGGGTAATCAGATTAATTTGTCACTACTGAAAGTTCATTCATTTAAGTAGTGGAGTACATGTTTCTATATATTTAGACATGCTTTTACCTTTTTCCAATCGGTGCTCAGCATCAGAGGTGATCCAGTCTTCTGTATCATGACATCTGCTGTGTGAATAAAGATACATTAACAAGTCCACTGACAAAAAAAAAGAAAAAAAAAGGCCCTAAAATGTTGGAGCTGGAATATTTTATGCTATTTATTTTATTATTCTGTTCTAAGAAAACAATGTGTTTTATTTCTAATTTGTTGGTGGCATGATGCTCACACTTGAATCATGACGTGTGATGACATGAAAGTTATAAACTCCTAGAGACACATAAGAAGGTCATTTCCAGCAGATCTGTGTAACGCTACGCCAAGGCATGATCACCTGCAACTCCTCCACATTCCTTTCCCACACCTGCTCCGTATTTCATTCATTAGTTTTCACTCTATATAATTCGCCCAAGAACAACCGGTGCCGAATTATTTTATTTATTTTAGTGTAACTTTTGTGGCTAGTGTATCTGCTGATTATACCTTTTGCCTTCTACTTTGTTGACCTTTTTCTCCTCTGATTACGTCATTAGATTCACGACTCGGAATTGTTCGCTACGCTGATTGATAGCCCGGCTTTGTCCCTCTGCTTTCGTTTTTGTCTTCGACTCTCTCTCAAACTGCACGCCGGATTCCGCGCGCTCGCTGCAGCCTTCACCTCTCCACACAGCCGCGCTCACGCGGCCGGTGCTCTCTCTCAACCCGCGCGTCGGATTATGCACGCGCGCTGCAGTCCTCATCTCTCCACACAGCCGCGCTCACTCTGCTGCTGCTCTCTCTCAACCCGCGGTTTCGCAGCCGCGCTTGATCTGCTGGCCACCGCACGCGCTCTGTGCCACTCGTTCCTTAACCCCTGTCTACAGCCACTGCCAAGCCACGACACTACCCACTTCAGACAGCATCTCAAAGTACTGTATCCTTGATTAAACTTGTCTTTTTGTTTAACTAGACACTCTGTCAACCCTTTGCTCCTGTCTTTTGACAACAGGACTCACACTGTCCGCGCTCTCAGAAATTTTGGAGCTGACTAGAACCTGATCTGCCCTCACACAGTGGAAACACTTAAGATTTTGTCTGTCCCCTGGAGCCCTGGATGCCATCTTAATTTTCATTTTTTTTTTTTTTTTTGGATTTTCCCCCGATTTTCTCCCTAATTTAGTCGTGTCCAATTCCTCCCCGTCACTAGGGGGCTCCACATTAAGGCTACTACTACCACTCAGTCGGGAGGGCCGAAGACTATCACCGCGTGAAGCCAGCCGACCGCATCTTTTCGAACTGCTCGCTCGCGCACCGTTGGGGGCGGCGTAACACACTCGGAGGACAGCGCTATCCGCTCCCTCCGTTGCGCGACTCACAGACGCCCCTGATTGGCTGTAGAGCCGTGATTAATGTGGGAGCGCTAAGTACCTCTCACCCCTCCCCTCTGAGAGAGCTCGGCCAATCAGCTCTCTCTAGACCTCCGGCTGCGAGAGGTTACAGCACCACCCGGGATTCGAACTAGCGATCTCCGGATGATAGGGCGAGCGCTTTTTACCACTGCGCCACTCGGGGGCCTGCCATCTTAATTTTCTTACATATCCAATTGGTGCAGTCAGACTAAAAGTCTCTTTCGATCATACAGTATATGATATATTTTCTTTTCTAATCATGAGCAACCTCATATCATATAGATTGGACTTGGTTGATTGCATGCTTGCAATATTAGTCTGGATCCCATCTTGCCATCTTCCCATCTTACCGTTTTTGCTTCCACTCAACCTTCTCTACCCATCACCAAGGAAGAATTTCCTGACCTCAACAATGTTTGTCTGGCGTATGCTGAGCTGCGAGTTGTCTTGCTCCAAATGTCATCAATCTTTACCCAGGCTCTTCTCCTTCCTTACTCCTAAGAGGGAAGCCGTGGACAGGTATGTTTCTGAATCAACTGCAGCATTATATTACTGTCTTCTTAATTGGGCGGAGGGGGAGGGGGAGACATATCCTTGTGGATGTGCATTGATTATCATGGGCTCACTGAGCATCTTGAACACGCCGCCTCAATAGTGTTAACATGCATTTGAGTCATCTTTCTTGATCTCTCAAGCACTAAGTTCCTTGCTCATTCCTGATATTGTTATAGACTGTATCTATGCAGTATGTGCAAACGTCTTGAGCCACTTTTCATTTCTTCATGTTAAATTAAAGTATGTTACTGCAAAACTTACTGCAAAAAATTACTGCAAAAGTATGTTAAATCTCGTCGGTTTTACGCACTTGGCAGTCAGCTTTACCTGTACACTGGTTCATGCTTTAAGTTAGATGTTCTTTTATGCTTAAATGATTCATAAGTTACTGTGTAAGTTAACGTCCCAAACCTTCCCCTGAATCTAGGCATGGATGGGAACTAGACTAACTAAACTAGACTTCTTTATTTTTAAGACAGTATAAACTAAGTGTGTAAGCTAAAAAAAAGGAAAAAGAAAGTTTAACAAGACAAACAAGAAAGAGCACAAATCAAGAATCTACCATCATATTATACAACAGAAAATGTAAGAAATAATGAGGGCAAATGAATTTAAAATGGGAACTAGTCAAACAAAAGACGCCTGTACACAGGAAATTTGTGAAACAATCAAGGAAGACATTAAAACTGGCAAATTCACTGATCCATCAGCCAACTGAAATTGTCTGGTTTTAAGTTTGATCAGTCATGGCCAATGAACAGCTCCCATGAAAAAGCATTCATCCTAGAAAATCATTTATCCTATCATCCGGGATTGAGAGTTTTGGATACATTCAGGGTTCAGTCAGGAATCTAGAGAGCTAGTTATGTGCTCTCAGGGAGGTCGGCACTATTACGTCCAACAAAGCAGCCAATCTACACATTCCTCCCGTTCTAAAAAATACAACTGTCACTCTGGCGAGAGGAATTTTATCGGTACAAACATTTTCTGACCAGTAACCTGGAAAGTCCTGTAAAAATTATATAAAACTGTTTAATAGTCAAAAAAATTACTAGATTTCTTTTTTATTCATGAAAAAGTCACAAATTATGTGTCCTCCAAAATCGGTATTGACGGCTCAGTCATTAAAGGAAAAACTATGAGGGTACATTACCCTATGGCAATCTGGAGGAGACGTCACAAGAGCAGCACAATCTGAACTATAAATATGGTTTGAAAGGAATCATATACTAACACCAGCCACAGTATAAATGAGGTTGATGTGTTTATAATCAAAACGAATCTGAAATCGCTTACCTGATAGGTGATCTCTGGTGTTGTGGTGTTGACAGTGAGTTACTTAGTTGTACCTGGAAGCCCTTGTCATCTTCCTCTTCAGACACACTTACATTCATCTTCTCATCCACCCTCGCAAAAGATATCTGATTGTAGATGCTGAAGTAATCCAGAGGTCAGAAGAAGGGATTGTCAGAAATAAAAGTGGAGAAAGTGCAGGTTTCCACTGAGAAACTAATACGCATGCCATGAGTGATCTGATACAACGTTCAAACACAGACTTAGGTGAGCAATCATGTGTGCCATTTCACATTATAAACCCCCAACCTCTTACCTATGAGGTAGGGTTGTTAGATGGTAATTGTGTCCTTGGTACAAGACATTTCAGTACATGGATTTACATGGTTATGATTTAGCACTTTGAGACAGTGGATTGAGTCCAATGCACAAATTCTAAGAGACTTTTGGAAACCACATGTTTTCCCTAATGTAATACACTTGTCCTAGCATGTTAATTACAACCTAACTAGATAAAACTAGTTTCAACAGAATAACAGAGTAGAGCTGTGTTGACATGCCAGATATTTCTGACACAGTGCATACTACAACCTGAGGTTGTTCTCTCTCTGGCAGCCAAGAGGTGAATCTACAGTTTCGTAACTCTCCTTATAACTTTCTTCTGATTTATCCCTTATGCTGCTCCTACTGGAACACCTGGAGACTGATTCCTGTGAAGGGATATACAGAATGCATATTTCCATATCACACAATGCATTGTGGCACATGTGAATTTTACTTGACATGTTTGCAACTTACTGTATGTCACTGTCAAGAACACACACACATACACACTGAGCACAGCCTCTAAATCATTGAGTTGAGGTGTAACTGAGAATAAGAGAACTTAGAAATACAGCTCCTTCTATAAATGTTAACAAAGTTGCTCAAAATATAAGATTTTTTTATACAATAAATAAATAACTTTTTCACATTACACATTTAAAAATATGTTTATTGTGGGTGGTAAAGATGCAAAGGTGCATAAGCAACAGGGATGAATGCTGTCTGAAAAAAAAAATAGTCAAGCAAAGCTGATTCAAGAACTTGGGAGAGCATCATAAGCAGTGGAGTGAGGCTGCAGTCAATGCATCAAGAGCCATCACGCACAGATGTCTTCAGGAAATGGGCTATAACTGTTGCATTCTAAATATAAATGTAATGCACTCACTTACACACTATGGACAATTTGGAATTGTCAATTAGCCTAATCTGCATGTCTTTGGTAGGACACTGGAGTACCCAGAGGAAAGCCAGGAAGCACAGACCCAAGGTGGGAATCAAACCCTCAGCCCTGGAGGTGTCGGGCCACTGTGCTAACCACTATGCCACTGTTCCACTTTGTTGCTTCAGTTGTATTTATTAACTAAATTCTATTATCTTTATCCAGGTGTCGCTTGTGTTTTGAGCTTTAGCCTGTTTACAAGGTCCACAGGAAATTTATTGCAAATGTGCCCAAAACTACAATGTGCCCCAAACATTCAGGCAAACCTGCATAATCAACTGGTTGTCATAAATTTTCCACAAAGTTAGACTTAGTCCATCACAATTTTACCACAAATCCACCAGATATTTGAAATAAACCCACTTTGCAAGTGAAAAAAAGAACTTGCTGCAAATAATTACAACTGTTTTAACAATGCATGGTTTGACATTGATTTTCCATACCAATAATACATAAACATCCAGAAAAATCAAGCTAGTGTTATACGAAACCAACTCAATAACAAATGGACAAATACAGCTCTAGCATCACCTTTTGCAGTGGTGGCTGAAGTGAGGAGGATGATATATACGCTTCATGCAGTGTAGAAGCGGGAGCAGTGGAGGGTGAAGGAGAGAGTGCACGGTAAGCATTTCTGTCTATCTGTTCCTTTATATCCTCCAGGTGCAGGCCCAGCTTAAATATCTCCCCTTCCACCAACCTTTGAAAATTAGCAATATTAAAATTTTTGCACATTTTTCACACACAAACGTAAACACATTTTTCAGGATAGATTTAATTTCTACTAGTTTATAATTTACTATTTTTGTCAATCTAATGTCTGCAAAATATAAACTTTCCTAATTGACACAAAATGCTATACTTTTATAAAAAATGTTGATTATGAAAAGGCCGTTCAGTATAGTAGAAAGAAAAAGTATATTTGGCTTATTGCATGTAAAAAGCATCTAACTGAAGTCTTGTTTAGCACAGATTCAGGACAGGTTCAGGTTGGCCTTAGTATGGAATCTATATTACATACACTTTTATTAGTACATTCTTTTATAAATTTTGGATCATGTTGCTTTTTTTTTTTTTTCACCTGTCAGGATCAAACTCCCCTGTATTCATTTTGAAACCCATATAATTCTGCAACTCCAGTGTTCTGTGCTCCTCTTTCTTTGTCATGTAGTTCCGCTCCAGCTGATCCTGAGCTTCCATCATCCTCTTAAATACCTGCTCACCAAAGGCACAAAACAACCACAACAATGTTTACAATTAAATTCATAATATGTCTCTCTATTGGGTAGTAAATTTGGATAATAGCGATATATTACAAAACTTTATAAATCTACCGTTTTCTGTTCTTCAACAGTCATCGACATGTTGTTAATGCATATTTCGAATTTCTCCACCTACAAATATACAGGAAATTTGTTTTCATTTATACAACCCAGTACCTTATGATTCATATGAAACTCATGTAATTCATGCTTTATTCAGGTATTTGCTGTACCACTGTATTGCTAAAAATCAAAATGACCTGGATCAATGGGATCCACTGTTGAGCACTGACCATTAAATAAAAGTTATTTAAATAGAGCCACTTACAAACGGTTAGTTACTTATTTTTGTCAAGGATTTGGAGATCAAAAAATATCTTATACAAAGTACTTTACACATTAAACGTGCTATACAAATAAAATGACTTGACTAACCTGACTTGCATTGCATTATAATATTATAAATACAGAAACTTATCTAAAAAACTATTTTAACTCACTCACTCACTCACTATACAGCATATCCTGTACAGGGAAACAGGAGGCCTGGAGCAGAGTGCCAATCCATTGCAGGGCACACAAGCACACACACTAACTCACACACTGTTAGACATTTGGAAAAGTCTAATCTGCATATCTTTGGTCTGTGGGAGGAAACCAGAGAACCCAGAGGAAACCCACCAACACGGGGAAGACATACAAACTCTATGCCACTGTGCTGTCCAATTTCAATGTACAGTAATTTAATGTTATTTGCTTTAAATTATTTAGAGGCATTCTGGATTACCTGCACCCTAAAGTGGTTGATAATGTCTTTGAGCTCAACAGTGAGCCTGTATCCCTCAGTTTGACTCTTCTGTTCAGAGACACAGCTCCAGATCTTGTGTCTCTTCTTCTCATCAAACCCTACAAAAACCACAGAGCATTTATATAGACAAGGTCCTCTATTAATTCCTACACACTTGTATACTTCAAATTCAATTGACGTAAACAAGTGTGTAAAACTACATTTGCATAAACAATGCACGTTGGTAAAACTGTATAGTACCCATTTATATATGGTGTATAATATGTTTTTTTTTTATGTACAGATAGGTTTAACTAAACTAGGCTAAACCAAACAATTAATTCTTGTAGCTATTGTTATCTGCATAATCATAACAGTAGCACTGCACAAAGACATACATACTCGGCCTGTTAGTAAGACATTTTCTCTGTCCGATCCTAGTCCCTTGTGGTTCAAAACTTTTTTTCAGTCCTATTTAAATAAAGGCTTATTCATGTCAGGACAAAGCTGTTGTTGGACGGCTCTGTCAGCTCCGGTTTCCTCCTAATGTCTATTCAGCGATGAGGCGCATGTCATCGAGAACTCTTCTCATATTTAATGAATGGGAACAGTAAAGAGTACAGTTGCTTACCTTCTCTAGTTGACGGGAAAGTGTGTGGCACAGCCTTGATATCGTCTTTTCTGTCTTGGATGCCGTCTCCTTTTTTGCCCGAGAATTTTGAGATTAGTGTTTCAGTGAAATACTGTTTCTTTTTGAAAAAGAAGACGAAGTAAGAACATTAAAATGAATGCTACTAATAATTAAAACTTTTAATGTACACCAGTTAAACAAATTGTATACCAAAATATTATACCACAGATGCATTATATTTCGTATAACAGATTAAAAGAATAAAAAAAACATCTCTGTAAGGAGACATTTATTTTATCTTGCATAGTTCCACAAAGATAGTCTTGGGTATCATTGCTTTGTATTGATCAGCATCTTTTCTTTCATGGGAGTCTTGTTTGTTTTTCTTGTACTCGTTATATTGTTGGATTAAATGAGAGCGTGGCAAGGACCTGACTTACCATAGTTTTAAATGTAACTATAAAAACTGAGTTAAAACCCACAGCATATTATTAATCAATCAATCAATCAATCAATCAATCAATCAATCAATCAATTAATTAATTAATTGTTGTAGATTGCTGATATATAAGAGAAATAAAACAGTAAACTTTTTTAGCCCAAACAATCAATTTTGAGGTGTTAACAAGGTGCATTATAATATATCTATTGTCATAGATCATTTTAATATATAAATGATTACAGAAACATTTTTTAAATGATGTGTATGTGTAGGTTGTTACTGTAGAAATGATAAGAACTAAGCACTGACAGAACTACTGTCCAAACATAATTATTATAGAAAATTAATCAGCACCATGTGGCCAACCAGAATCTAACAATCAAGCATTCTGTGACTGCTTATATTTTTCATTTGAAATGAAATATGGAGGCTTTCATGATTCAATAACAAAAGGAATAAACAAATTAAGCCAAATTGATTATTTTACATTGTTGTTCCAATAGAATAAAATGCATTTTCACCTGTAATTCCTGATCAAATATAGACTGCAGCATTTCATCTTTGTCCATTTTTGGCTTTTCAGGCAGCCAGTCAGAGTCTTCCAAAACTCTACTGATGACATCGGCTTTACAGGGGGAAGATAATATACTCAGGATGTCCTGTGTGGTCTGAGCTCTGTTCATAACTGGGACATAACCAGGCTTGGGAACACCATCATTTTTGGGGAACTTGATTTTGGGAGCCACTTTGGAGAAGTCAGGTAGAGGGTAGTGCACCTGGCCTTGTCCATATTTGAATTCATTGCATGATGACGTCCTTCCCAAAGCACATTTAACAGTCCGGGCGTCTATTTCATGTAGTTTAGGAGGGTTGACACTGCAGCTTTGTTGTAGAATATTCTCCACTACTTCTTTCTCAACTTCAGTTGCTACTAATAGAGCCCCAGGACTAGAGCGTATACTACTACTGGAGTATGATTTGGATTTTTCTGAGAAGTCTGAGTGATTTAACACCTTGTTAGCTTTGTTATTGTCATGTGTTTCTGGTCCTGCGGACTTTACCTTTGAGTCTGGTACCTCTAAGGTGGTAAGGTTTTCATCCCAGGTGGGCTCAAAAACACTGGTTTTGAATTTTGCACTGTGTTTTCCTGTAGTGCTGTGTGGTTTGGGTGAAGTTCTTCTTGTTGTTTCATTTATGCTGTCCATTAGTGAAACTTCCGGCATAGTCTCAGCCTCAATCAGTCTGCCACAGTTGAACTCATCATAAGATAAATGCCTGCAAAGAAAGTCTGGGATAGAAGCTTGGTGAAGTTTTTCTGCAAATACAGGTTTTCTGCAAATGGTGTTGATGATACCACCACTGAGCAACTTGTCACTGCTTCTGCGAGTGGTAAAAGCATCAGGGCTGTGGTTACACTGTCTGAGACTATTGCTGCAAAGATATTGCTGCCCCCCATCATATGGGAGCTCCTCCTGGTCTTCATCACTTGTGTTGTCTTCCTCATGCGTCCACCTCATCTGCTCTGGGAGTGTGTGAGGCTGTGAGACTGAAACTTTCATTTCATTTCCTTCCAGCTTGCTTATGTTGCTATAATGTCTATTATTGCTGCTGATGTAGAAGGAGTTTTTAGAAGAGTCTTCTACAAACTTGGATGAGCCAGACAGACCTGGGTTCTCTGCAATTTAAATACAACTGATCCTTATATCAAATCACATTGTACACCAAAATGATAACAAATAATTAGATGGCGGACCCAGACTACAGTGTTTTCAAGTTTACATACTGCCTTACATATGTACGGTTTAAAAAAAAATTAATTATTGGAAAAAGTTACTACATGTTGTAATCTGGTGTTTTTTTTTAAATCTCTGTTTATTATTTTTCAGTATGTGTATAGAACTTGATGAAGACCATACAAGTGTTGTTAAGGCCCTGATATTTGTGATGCACGAGGATAAAAGATCAGCATCAGTTTTAATGTCTTTAACACAAAAGCGAATTTGATGTGGATGAAGTAATGCTGGACTTTGAAGGCAACACACCTGGCAAGGCATAACTCGGGAAGGAGTATAATCCAGGTCTTTTAGTCATCAGCAGAAAATTGGAAAATTAATGCCATGCCATGTAAAACAAAGTGACCATAAAAATACAAAAAAAAAAAAAAGGTTCTATGATCACTTCCTCACTGTATCATATGCAGTAGTTTAAGTAGTGACTACACTCTGATGGAAATTTAGACCTTTAATTTTTTCACCCACATCTAGAAAGCTTTCATGTCAAAGACTACACTATTTTAAAAAAAACGTGCTTTGCGTTACCAGGTTTGCTTTGCTCACAATATCCTGTTGAACACCAAAGGCTATACAAGAGGAAAGTGGAATAAATTAGGCAAATATCTTACCGCTGGATGCAGCCAAGCTGTGTGAAACGTGCATGGTGATGGAGCTCTGTAGGTGACTGAAATGGAGGTCATCATCACTGTCACTGATGTCTACAAATATGGTCTGCTGGAATTGTTTCTCCCACAGCACCAAAGTACGTTCCTTAAAGTCCTCTTTAACATCTGTGTTGTCTTCTCCCATTTGCACTGTGTCTCTTTCCTCACAGGTACGAAGCAGTCTCCTTTTAGGAAGCAGTCACCTAGGATAAACAATATACAAAATGTTGGTGTGTTAGTTTAAAAAAAAAAAATTATAGTGCTATATTCATGGTCCATTGGCACATTATACGATATGATACGGGTGAAGTACTAACAAGTAGAGATAGAAGAAAAAAAAATAGATTCAGTCATTTATCATGATTCTTTTGAGTGTCAATTCATGCATCAACTCCAAAATTAATTTTGTGCTGCAGCCTATGCTTGTTTAGAATTTGTGACAATATTCTACAAGTATCACCATTATAT
>QMIH01000091.1:723849-741838 GCA_003987875.1 Clarias batrachus
GATTTAATTGTTTATTTTTATGGTTTATAACTGTATAATTAACATGTTTATGTTGTTATAAAAACAGTTTATACCCGTCAAAATCCAGGGTTTCCATTATAACAAATACGGATCATAGCCATGTTTTTTACAGCTCAGAACTGTCTAATTTAAAGATTTATGTTGTAATAATAACAGTTTATTTCCATCTTTTTTACAGCACAGAACTCACTCACTATCTACAGCTTTATCCTGTATTCAGCGTTGCGGGGAGGGGTGGAGCCTATCCCAGGAGCACAAGATGGGGTACACACTGGACAGGGTTCCAATCCATCACAGGGCACACACACATTAAGGACAATTTGGGAACACCAATTAGCCTAATCTGCAGGTATTTGGACTGTGGGAGGAAGCCAGAGTGCCTAGAGGAACCCACCAAGTGCAGGGAGAACATGAGAACACAGGGACAAACACAATGCACACAGAGCCAGGAATCGGGCCTGGCCAGGAATCGAACCCAGACGCTGGGGGTGAAAGGCAACAGTGCTAACCACTACACTACTGTGCTAGCTATGCAATTATTGAATTCGTTCAGATATTCTTTACTTACATTTATTTATTTACTTGCATTACTGAGTAGCCCAACTCATACTATATTTTTTAGATGTTGCAAATAAAATAAATTGTAAATAATTTTTACACCAGATGCCATTCTCAACACAACCCTCCGATTTTTATCTGAGCAGAGCAGTAATCGAACCCGGATCTTCCACATGGTAGGCAAGAGACTTACCACTGCGCCACAAGTACTCTAGATTTTACGTTGGTGGAAGTTTTACTTAAGTTATTGTTACTTAAGTACTTACAATTACATAAAACATGAAATTTGTTCAGCTAACTTAAAAAGTGTCATTTCTACAAACTCATAAATGCCAAAAAGGTCTGAATACTCAAAAAGGTCTATTAATTTGACCTCATTGCAATTATTTAAGTTAACAGTACTCAATGTGTTTAATTACTTTGAGTGCAGGCGAAACACCTACCACTGAGGCACCAGTGCTCTGGTACTTTAGGGAGCCCAGATTTGTAAAGATTATACTTACTGCCTTATGTGAAGACAGACCAATTCACCATCTTGATCAAAACAATTCAATGTGGGCAGTTTACATGTGTATTGATGACGTCAGACACAAAATTGCTGAAAGATTTAAAGTTGGTGGAACTTTAAGGAGACAGTTACTGTGGCTTAAAATATCAAATTTGTTTGGCTACACTTTTGTTTAGCTTGAAACGTGTCATTTCTACCAACTCATAAATACCAAAAAGTTCTAAATACTTAATTTGAACTAATTGTAATTGTTTAAGTTAACAGTACACAATGTGTTTAATTACTTTGAGCATTAGGGTTTACAGTGCAGCAAAACAATATTTAAATTCTCAAAATCAAATATACAAATGTCAGGGTGGACATTTTTTATGCGTTTTAGGAAGACAATCTAAGCATAGAATTTTACAGAAGGGCTTTTATTATAACTTTACACAGATAAATATGATTTTATCACACACATGCTAAAACGGTGTATGTCCTCTGTCCTGCATGTTTAAATGCACACTGCACAGGGGTGTCAAATATGTTCATGTATTTTGTAACGGGTTTTATTTAGGGACGGAAAGAGTAAAAGGAGGGAGGAAGGGGAAAAGGAAAGGAAAGGTGTGCCCGTGCAGGTCTGGCAGGCAGCGCACAGGCTGGTGAGAGGTGGTGGCAATGAGAAGGGTGGAATACCATTCACAACTTTGAAGTCCTTGGTGTGTGTGTTCCATTGCCCCGCTTGCGTGCCACTCTTCCTCGGTTTCCCCGCGTCCCCTGCACAACTTGCATGCTGTGTTTTATAGTGCGAGGAGTGTAGTAGTGTAGTAGTGCATATACACTAGTTTTCTATTTTAAAACGTCTACACAGATATAATTCAGATTTTTAAACTCTTATCAACAAGGGTTCAATAAAATATAAACTGATGCTTCAGTATATTAGTAACAAATACATTCTCTGAGCGTTTATATGTTACATCCATGAGGCATAATGTCATATTCATAATGCTTATGGAAAACTGTTGAAGACAAAATAATGTTTCTCCTTTTATAAATACAGTATATCGTAAATTTTACTGCAATAAACCATATTTTCACGTTTTTAACTGTTAAATTTAAGGTCTTACTCTGTAAAACTAATGATAGTTTTTCACTGTAAATTCTACGGTTATCGTAAGTTTTGTGAAATACGGTTTTATCCTGTAGCATTTATACGGTATTTTACTGTTAAATTTACAGACATTTTTTACAGTGTATATGTACACTGTATATTGAATAGGTATAATTATAAAATGGTGATACTTGTAGAATCCCAATATTGGTATCATAATGATATACTGTATATTGAGCAATCCCTGGTGATTCCCATCCCTACTAATAAGTGCGAAGTGTTACAGGCTATTTGACAGGCAAAGGGTATACATTTAAAATAATTTTTAAAAAAACTGTAGAATTGTGACTTTTTGCATATTTACTCAATAGTTTAATACGAAGGTAAATACGAAATATGACCAGCTTACCTTTTGATGTCATCAAGTTGAATATACTTCAGTTTTGAGTGACACTGAATAAGCAAACGAGTTGCAGCTCTGGTTACTCCTGACACGGACTGTTCTGCGATCAGTTTCAGTCTCGTAAATAATGCATTTGAACGCTGGACAGGGTACTGTAGGCGCAGAGAGGAGTTTGTTTGCTTTGGATACGAGAAGCACAAGTCTTAAGCAGTGTATTTACATGCAGTATTTGCTGCATATATGCCAACAAACTGTTATGTAATTGTGTTTACAGGTATCTTGATTAAAAGGATGGTAGAAATGACTCGACAAGTCTTTGCCGTTCTGAGGGCGACAGATTCAGGATTCAAATTTTATTGGTCGACAGACATTAAGGTGGGCGGGGCTATCTTTAAATTATTTCATCTGTGATTGGCTACTGAGCAACCGGCGCCGTTTTCGCTGTTTTCCGGCCATGGGTTATGTTTATGGAAACGCAATGAAACTAGTAAAACTAATTACTTAAATGTGTTCATGAGTTTTTTATTTTTTATTTTTAGAATTCGTTTAGAAAAGAATAGTATCTCCGAGGAACTGTGGGAAAGCCATACCCAAGTAAGTTAACACATGAACGCTTCGTTTAATTGGCCATATTTGAGCCTTTTGTTAACATTGACCTACTAATGATGCCACAGCGTTCGCGTTAGCTAAACAGTACGAGCTCACCAGATTTAGTTAAACATATAACGTTAGAATTTGAACATTACAGTGAGAATCATTTTTTTTGCTAACGTGGGGACGGGCGCTCAATCGGACAACCAAAGGTTAAGCTAAAGTGAAAGTGCAGACCTCTGGAAAGCGCAGCCGAACTATTTTATTGCTGTTGGTTGCTATTGCTATCAACTATTATTGTTATTGATAAAGTGATAGATTAATAGAATGAAATGCGGAGCAATTTTTGGGCAAAACTAACTCTAGAACCAGACCAGTAAAATCAGCTGCGGCTCCACAACACGTCAGAGTTCAGAGGGGTGTGTGTTTGACCAGACCTGCTGTAATCTCTTAAATGCATTCTGTGTAAAACTTAAAATGTAAGTCCTGTTTGTAAATTCTCAAGTAAGTTGAAGACTTACTTTTGATAAAGCTAGGAATTATTCAAAGCTGCCAAATAATTCTCAGTAAAACATATTTCTGTATAGTTTTGTGAAGTAGTAGGACATTTTATTCAATTTACTAAGAGTTTGTGGAAATAGTTTAAAGGTTAAAGCTAAAAATGATCAGCTTTAATTTAATCAATGATATTATACTTTCAGGTTAAAGCCAACATTCATTACTGCCTGCAACAAATTTAACCCCTTAAATTAACTGTAATTTCACAAAATTTAGTTTGGTGTGACATTATCTGTCACATAACTGTTTGTAACAAGGTTTTCCTCAACTTTTGAATTCACCTACGCTGCAGGTTAAACTTCAGGCAGATGTCCTAGTACTGCAAATGTTTAATTAAATTCTGTGTCATTTCTGTTTGGTTTGACATGCATACAGTGGCAAGAAAAAGTATGTAAACCTTTTGGAGTTTTATGGTTATCTGCATTAATTTGTCATAAAACGTGATCTGATCTTCATCGAGGTCAAGGGTTTGACAAATATAATGTGCCTAAAATAAGAACACCTCAACCAGACGCCCCCTGTACCTGTGGATTAGACCGGCACATCGTTCAAGAGGACTTTTAGCTCACTGTTTCTGGCAGAACTGCTTTAGCTCCGTCATATTCTGTGGACGTCTCGTGTATGACTCTTTGAGTCATTCCATAGAATCTCTATTGGGTTAAGGGTCTGGGCTCTGACTTAGCCACTACAAAAGACAGAATTTGTTTTTTTGAAGCCATTCTGTTGTGAACTTGCTCTGGGGTTTGGGGTCATTGTTCTACTGCATCACCCAGCTTTTACAACTGACGTACAGATATTTTTATATGATATTGAAGAATTGTTTTGATATACTTGGGAATTCATCTTCCCTTCTATGACTACAAGCTGTCCAGGTCTTTATGCAGCAAAGCAGGCCCAAATCATTCCTCCAACATAATTTATAGTTAGGATGATGTTTTCGTGATAATGTGCAGTGCCATTTTACATCAGATTTAGTGCTGACTCTTCTTTCCAAATAATTCAATCTTACTTTCATCAGTGCACAAAACATTTCCCAATACCGCTGTGCAATGTCAACATGCTCTTTTCCAAACTAGGCTTGCAGCAAGGTTCTTTTTTTTTTGGTAAGAAGTAACCCGCTTTTAATAAGCGGCTTTCTTTGTGGTGCTCTGCCTTGGGCACCCTACTTTAGTTTCATAAACATAGATGTGAGCCAGTTCCAATGATGCCTTCAGTTGTTTGGCTACTACTTTGGGTTATTTCTTTACTTCATTGAGTCTTCGTTGTGCTCTTCAGGTCACCTTGACTGGGTGTCAACTTTTTGGTAGAGTAACCGCAGTCCCAAAGTGTCTCCATTTGCCTGAGTATAGACTGGTGAATTTCTAAAGCCTTTGAAATCACTTTGTAACACTTTTCAGCTTTAAGTAAATCAATAATTGTTGATCATAGAAAGCTCTTTTTGGCAAGGCATGGCTCACATAAGTGTATTCTTTTTGTGCTGAGCAAACTCAAAGTTTGAGTGGTTTTTAATCAGTCAATGTAGCTCTTAACAAGAATACAAGTATGCTAACACCTGACGCCAATTAGCTCAAGTATTCACATACTTTGAGCTATGAGATTTCTATGGTTGTTCTCAATAATTACATGAAGGATCCTATTTTTTGTGATATTATTTTAGGCACATTGTTTGTCAATACTCTTGACTTAGATGACGATCAGATCACATTTTATGACCGAGTAATGACGAAAACCATGAAATTGCAACAGGTTCACATACTTTCCCTTGATACTGTACAGACAGGCTGACATACAGACAAAACAGTTTCTGGGAAGACTGGGAAGGATTTTTAAGAATTTTCTGAGAGGTCCGCCAATGTATGAAACGTAAGGTTAGTGAATTCGGACCAATGTACAGACAAAATAATTCTTTTATTTATATTGAAGTCAAAAGTAAAGTCAATATTGAGTGTTCAGATGGTTATTAAGTAAATATGATAACATAAGTTTCGAATGTTGTTGTGACTGCATCCAACTAGGTACAGAATTCAGTAAGACAAATTCAGTAAGACAACAGCATGACGCACATGATAGATTATATTTGTGGTGAACTGTTTGCAGGAAGAAACAGGTGAAAAAGCTAGAGCTATTCTAAATCTTGAACCCAGAATTACACTATTCGTGCAAATAGTAAAGCCAAACATAACTAATAAAAATGCAAACGATTTAATCAAGAAACGTGACTACCTATAAAAATATAACTTTTGAAAGGTGGGTAGAGTTGGAGCACGCAGCTGTGTCTGCATCATGTCAAGATGAAAGGACATCAGCCATAACCCCAGAGAAGCATTTCTTGCTACTTTTTCATCTGAGAAGGGTTATAATCCTGTCTCCTTTAAACTTTAGTCTTACTCACTACAGAATAACATACAGTAGGGCTGCTTGATTCATGATCACATTTATTTTGATAATAATTGAGTCACTATTATTGAAAAGGATTATTCATTCACTTTGTAAACATCATGTATTTAAACCAAAAATATTTTAGCAGTTTTAACTTTTAGTAGGGGTGCAATGGATCACCATTCTGTACTTTCTTTAGTCTAGTGCCAAATTATTTTTCAAAACAGCAACAAACAGAGGCAAATATAACTTTGCTTTCCATTTATTGCTTATCTTGAATATTGTTTTAAATTACATGATTTAACCATGGTCAACAGTTCTATATTCATGTGCTTACATTAATTATATACTATATACTTCAGTAGGGTGGTGGGAATATTAGTTCTCCTTTCTTCGATGGAAAAAGGGGACAGATTTGTGTTTTGGAGTGATGCAGCAGCTCTACACCAATGCCTCCCTCTCCTGACACTAAATTCCTCCTTCACCATCACCCTCCATCTTTCCTAGTGCAAAATTGAGTGTGGTGTAACATAAAAGATCTGTTTCTGATGTAGAAACACTTAGGTTACGTTCACATTATATGCCACTTCCAAGGTGGACGTGTCTGCCCTGAAAATAAATTTTTGCAATATCTGGGTTAAAACACATGACCATTTATGAATATTAAGCAATTCATTTAATTTCAGCAAAAATATAGTTGGAATTTTTCTCTGAAGGACGGCACACAATTAGTCGGCTGTATTTCTTGAGGTTCAGAGGAAGGAAGAAGGCCAGATGCCTAACTTTAGCTGCTATGACATCCCCGCACTGTGCTGACATGTCGGCAAACACCCCACGCATGCGCAGAGGAAAAAAGTCACATGTAATCTGATCTGCCTGTTCTCATACAGGCATCACTTTAGCCATTTCATCAGCTGTTGCTAGAATTGCTGGAGCTGAGGAACATCGACGAGCACCCTACGCTTGCACGAAGGCAAAAATTCAGTTGCATTAATTCCGATTTGCCCGTTCTCATGAGTTGCATGATAGTGCATCAGTTTTATATCTGATGGCTATGTTTACATTACCAGCCTGGGGTGACTCAATTCTGATATATACCTGATATGCTGTCTTCCTTTAGATCAAAATCCTAAACATATTTTTTCCTAAATTACATCGTTTTTTGTGCTGTTTCGGAGGACAGACGCATCCACATTATAGTTATCGATAGAATCGAATCAGCGCCTAAGAATTATGATAAAATCAGGATATTCCTATCCCTCCTATTGTTTAACCTTGTCAGAACCCCTTCATTAATTTGTTAGAGAAGGGGAAAATGTTTCTTGTTCAACACAATCAGCAGTAAAGGACCATTTGAGTAGACTAGATGATTTGGACGTTTTGAAATGGTTCTTGCTTTCCGGGTTGTGTTGGTATGATATTTGTGTACCACACATGCTTTTTTCTCAATTAGGTCCATTCTTACCTGCCTGCAGTCATTATGGTCATGTATACATTTTCACAAGTGGAAAGTCATGATTCAACTTGGGCAAGCACAAAAACATGTGTGCGCACTAGCAAACCACCTTGGATGCTGTTCATGCTCAAGAAGTGTTGCTAAGACACTATGCACAGAATGAGTCTGCACACCCAGCATTTTCTGTTCTCTTTACAGAGAGTTCCAGAAGACTGTCTTGGATATACCCCTAACACACATGGACACATTAAACCGAACAGGAAATCGCCATCTGTGATTGTACTTTTCACATGCACTGAATTCTGCCACAGACTTTGTGGCCTTTTTTTTTTTTGCCTGAATTTTTTTATAGATCTATTTCCGCATCTCTTTACTTGTTATGCACTTCAGTGGCTAAAAGTCCCTCAGTGGCCAGAATGGAGAGTGAGAAGAATCCCATGCCTCTTCTTAGTTACAGGTATGCACATCATAATTTAATTTTAGATTTTTTTGTTTGCTTATGGGTTTCATAAGTAAATGAAAATCATGTGGCTATTAATCCAGTAAGGCATGAAACCATGAAAATATTCATTGTTGTCATACTAAAGCTCTGAAATTGTTTTATGTATGTATGTACGTACATTTATTTGGGGGGGGGGCGGGGGTGCTCATTTTCCAATAGATATCTTGGCCATGGATAAAGTTACTTAATGCATAACTACTTTAGTATTTGGAGGAGGGTATATCAGAAGAGGGCTCTTGCATTTTCTTTACTATCTGACCTCTGTATTTGCATGAGATACAGATATATTTTTTTCAATATATATAATAACATAAATATAATGATGTGAATTTATTTTGCTTGAATTATATCAGTTTACGCTGTGTATTACCATATAAACTTGTAACTGTGTGCTCCCTAATCACAGATTATAAAGACATTATGAGATTAGCTGAGAATGCTGAGCGTGGCAGATTCTAACAAAGACTGCTTCCCTTAGACAACCTGCCCTTAAATGAGGAGAAATGGCAATAAGCTGCTTGAAAATGTAGATCAATATTTTTCTCATATGAATTTTTTTATTGAATTTAGTGAGTTAATTGGAAAGGTTTATTTGGTTATCAGCTAGCCTTATCAGCTAAAGCCTCTGTCAGGGGTTCAAGCACATCCCTAAATCTGACTGGAGCAGTTTAAAGACCATCAAAGCTGTTTAGATGTGCATCAGATGGTCTGTGTGTTGTGATTCTGTAAAAGAAAACAGGTAGGTTGTAAATCATTCTCAAGGCTAATTAGGCTTAGTGATTAAAAGAAAGATCAAAACATTGATAAGGATTTACTAAGTTTTTTTTAGATAAGTTTTTTACTGCAGAAAGATTTTCTCATGTAGTTTTCTGTGCATTAAAACTATTTTGTAAGTAACTAATAGAGTCATCAATATGTAAATGAACATGGTAGTAGGCAGAATAATGTCCAATATGTTGCCTCTCACCATCCCCAACCATCAACATGTCTGCAAATGATAACCAATGAAAATACCATACAACTGTTTAAATGTAAAGATTTATTTTTAATAAGTAATTGAATTATCAGTTATCATCTGTTGATAATAAGTGGTGTTTATGGAACTGAATTGATAAACGCAATACCACACTTGATGTCTGTCATTCCTTCGGCATTTGGGTTGTGCCCTCGTACCTACGACCTTGTCACAGTTATGCTTATATTGATCACAATAGCACTGCCCATTGTGTGATTATTGCTTAATTATAATTGTTGTTATAATTGTTATAATTTCATATGTAAATTTAAGCGTACCTGGCCATGTCTGAAACAGTCCAATGTCTCATATTTTCAGGACAGTTACTTGCTATGGCATGCAGCAGTTGCTTAATCAAAATTGAGGTTCTGATGTCCCAATTTGATATTACATTCCTCCAGTTTTGTTACAATTTAGAGATCTTGAACATTACCTTGAATTTTTGTTTTCTCACTTAAGGGGAGCATTGAAACAATACAAAATAACTTCAAATACAAGAGTTTAACATTTAACTTAAAATAAAATTAAACAAAATGCAAAATTGATTTAATAAATTTATAGCGTTATCATTTTGTCCCTAAAGAGCAAACCGCAAGCTACAGGGGAAAACTCCTGGGTCTACAGTCGTGGCCAAAAGTTTTGAGAATGACACAAATATTAGTTTTCACAAAGTTTGCTGCTAAACTGCTTTTAGATCTTTGTTTCAGTTGTTTCTGTGATGAACTGAAATATAATTACAAGCAATTCATACGTTTCAAAGGCTTTTATTGACAATTACATGACATTTATGTAGAGAGTCAGTATTTGCAGTGTTGGCGCTTCTTTTTCAGGACCTCTGCAATTCGACTGGGCTGCTCTCAATCAACTTCTGGCCCAAATCCTGACTGATAGCAACCCATTCTTTCATAATCATTTCTTGGAGTTTGTCAGAATTAGTGGGTTTTTGTTTGTCCACCCGCCTCTTGAGGATTGACCACAAGTTCTCAATGGGATTAAGATCTGGGGAGTTTCCAGGCCATGGACCCAAAATTTCAACCTTTTGGTCCCCGAGCCACTTAGTTATCACTTTTGCCTTATGGCACGGTGCTCCATCGTGCTGGAAAATGCATTGTTCTTCACCAAACTGTTGGATTGTTGGAAGAAGTTGCTGTTGAAGGATGGTTTGGTACCATTCTTTATTCATGGCTGTGTTTTTGGGCAGAATTGTGAGTGATCCCACTCCCTTGGATGAGAAGCAACCCCACACATGAATGGTCTCAGGATGCTTTACTGTCGGCATGACACAGGACTGATGGTAGCGCTCACCTTTTCTTCTCCGGACACGCCTTTTTCCAGATGCCCCAAACAATCGGAAAGAGGCTTCATCTGAGAATATGACTTTGCCCCAGTCCTCAGCAGTCCATTCGCAGAAGATCAATCTGTCCCTGATGTTTTTTTGGAGAGAAGTGGCTTCTTTGCTGCCCTTCTTGACTCCAGGCCATCTTCCAAAAGTCTTGGCCTCCCTGTGCGTGCAGATGCGCTCACACCTGCCTGCCGCCATTCCTGAGCAGCTCTGCACTGGTGGCACTCCGATAGCGCAGCTGAATCCTCTTTAGGAGACGATCCTGGTGCTTGCTGGACTTTCTTGGATGCCCTGAAGCCTTCTTAACAAGAATTGAACCTCTTTACTTGAAGTTCTTGATGATCCTATAAATTGTTGATTTAGGTGCAATCTTAGTAGCCACAATATCCTTGCCTGTGAAGCCATTTTTATGCAACGCAATGATGGCTGCACGCGTTTCTTTGAGGGTCACCATGGTTAACAATGAAAGAACAATGATTTCAAGCATCACCCTCCTTTTAACATATCAAGTCTGCCATTCTAACCCAATCAGCCTGACATAATGATCTCCAGCCTTGTGCTCGTCAACATTCTCACCTGAGTTAACAAGACGATTACTGAAATGATCTCAGCAGGTTTTTTAATGACAGCAATGAAATGCAGTAGAAAGTTTTTTTTCGGGATTAAGTTAATTTTCATGGCAAAGAAGGACTATGCAATTCATCTGATCACTCTTCATAACATTCTGGAGTTTATGCAAATTGCTATTATAAAAACTTAAGCAGCAACTTTTCCAATATTTATGTAATTCTCAAAAATTTTGGCCATGACTGTACATCATAAGCTACGTTTACACTGTCAGTTAAATGTGACCCAATTCCGATTTTTTGCTCATATGTGACACACATATGTTCTATGTCCATGTAAACAGGAAAAAAATGCATGCATTCCGATTTTTCGAGATCGGTTTTAGGCCTCCTTCAAAATCAGACAAAAATAAATCAGATATGTCCTAATGTGATTGTCGTGTAAACAGACAGATCGGATTTTCTGAGGCATTGCGTTCTGTACGTCATTAAAACTGCGACTTCTTCACGGTTTAATGACGTAATCAGGCATACCGAGGCGCTGCTCATCCCAAACAGATGCGCCAGTGTGCGGTAGTCCGCACCTGTTGCAAGCCACCAGAGAGCAACCCCGACATGTCTCGCACACAGACATTCCTCTGAATGGTTGAGGACACAATAAATGAAGCATATGCACAGGCTGCAACCTCCCTTTAAGTATGCGCGATGTTTCAGGCGGTATGGCAGGTGTAAACACTTGAATCGGATATGGGTCATAGTTGAAAGAACGTGTAAACAGACAGTCAGAAAAATCAGATATAGGCAACAAATCGAGAATCATCGAGACCTGCTGTGTAATGGGGCTATAAAATACCTTGAGAATAGGAAAGGTATACAATTTGCATGATCATGCAATGCATGACCACAAATAAACCTATTCTGTAACTGTGTGCTATATAGTCAACGTCAGTTTTTAGTAGAACATTGATAGTCACATTAAGGACATCGTGTATGGAAAGTTATAGAGTGGTTCGACTCTCTTGACATCAATGCACAATCACGCCTAAAACCATATGATTTTACAAACAAATGGTTTTTTGTGTGTGGGTGAGCCTTTTCTGTGAGTATTTTTATAGTGTAAATAGTCCACAAAATAACCAATGTGATGAATGTTGGATCATCATAATCTTTGTGCCTTTTCATGCAGGATGGAGGCCTCCTGTTTGGATCTGGCTCTGGAGGGAGAGCGTCTGTGTAAGGAAGGTGATTACAGTGCAGGTGTACCATTCTTTGAGGCAGCCATGCAGGTGGGAACAGAGGATCTGCTGGTGCTAAGTGCCATCTACAGTCAGCTTGGCAATGCCTACTTCCATCTGCGTGACTATACCAAGGCATTGGAATTCCACCACCATGACCTAACTTTAACCAGGTACATTTTATCATATTAATCAAAGGTAATATTTGGTGTATATATTTTACATCAACTATACTTGTGCAAAGTCTGATAATTAACCAATTAACATTGCTGCACTGAATGACAACAGAAGTATTCTGTTCAATTTATTTCAACTTTATCACCCCAGTTGATGACAAAAAAAGTAAGTTTTTAGAGATTATTTTTGCACCTTTTAATATGACATGGCAACCGCTCTCACTCACTCACCATCTCTACCGCTTAATACTGTATTCAGGGTAACGGGGGGCCTGGAGCCTATCCCAGGAGACTTGGGGCACATGGCAGGGTACACCCTGGACAGGGTGCCAATCCATCGCAGGGCACAGACACACACATACACTCACTCATTCACACACTACGGACAATTTGGGAACGCCAATTAGCCTAACCTACATGTCTTTGGACTGTGGGAGGAAATCCACCAAGCACGGGGAAAACATGCAAACTCCATGCACACAGAGACGGGAATCGAGCCTGGCCGGGGATCGAACCCGGACCCTGGCGGTGCAAGGCGATAGTGCTAACCACTACACCACCGTGACATGGCAACCAACAAATTTAAAAAGAAAATCCAACACATTTAAAGGAGTGAAAAAACATGTTTCTAGTCCAAGAAGTTGTAGGTGTTGTTTAAGAAAAAGCACAACGACTCAATTTGATGGTCAGTACCTTGCTTTGAACAATAGTGAATATAAATAAATATGTAAATATACTTATCGTACATAAAAAAATTCTGAATGTTTTCATTTGAGTCTGTAATGCTTTTGCGCCAATGACCACTGCTAAAAGCACTATATAAATACAACTGACTAATGAACATGTGCTCCTTGCGAGTAACGCGGTTTCCGAGCGTTCCGCAAGACAAGCAAAAGTTTAAAATAAATTATGACTTGAAAAACAAGCAAGTTTTGGTTTAGTATCATGTAGCACGCATGTTTTTTTTTTGTTTTGTCTTAGTGCGCGTTTCTCAATGGTATAATCAACATCCATACATGTGTGCACTATAATTCAATTCATTTTATTTATATAGCGCTTTTAACAATTGACATTGTCGCAAAGCAGCTTTACACAATCAAAAGAAGTAAGTTTGTATGAAATGTGAATGTGTATGAATTAAAATAAGATTGTCCCTGATGAGCAAGCCGAGGACGACGGGGGCACGGAAAAACTCCCTGAGATGGTAATAGGAAGAAACCTTGAGAGGAACCAGACTCAACAGGGAACCCATCCTCATCTGGGTGATAACGGATAGCAGAGATTGATCAGCATAATAATGTGTAAGACTGGAAGTTCAGTATAACAGGAGATGTGTTTAAATTAAAAGGAGTCCAGTTTGTTCTTGGAGGCTCAGGTAGACTGTAGGAAATTCCAGTCCTGAGCTATCGAACAACTGAAGTCACAGGACCCCAGAGAACAGCTGTCTGCATCAATCGAGGACAGGACAGTCTTTGTGGAAACCATCCCCAGCCACCACACGCATCCCAGGCAGACCACACAGGGCATCCATGTGACGGATCTCCAACCGGGACTCCAGGACTGGTTAAACAGGTCCAGAGGACAGAGGGGTCTGGATCACTGGCAACTTAGGAGCGACATGTATAGCTCGACAGAGAGACAGAGAGAGGGAAAGAAGAGAGGGAGAGAGAAAGAGAAGAGAGCAGAAGATAAGGAGAGATGGCAGTTGGGTATGGTCACAGTCAAACATGTATAAGGTGAATGTATATTTATGAGAGTGGGGAAGATGGCATCTAAAAGCATTTTTATACTATAACACTAACACTGTGACCACATGTGTGCTCGTAAAACATCCTTTATTTTGTGTTTGTGTGTGTGTACAGTACCCTTTATTTTAACACACCTGTGTTACATTTTTTCTCTCTCTCAGCCTGCACTTTGTGTGTCTGCGTGTGTCATTGGACTGAGCTTGCCAGTACATTTGTTCTTTTTCTACTGCTAACTTTCTGCTGTCCCTTTGATCTTTTGTGATGGCTTTTTTCACTTGTAGCAGTACCTCTTTGGTCTAAATCTTGATTAAATAATTTCAAAGAGAATTTTTTTTGGAGAAATAGAGGCAAAACATACAAAAAAATGGGCAGTTACTGACCTGACTGAACATTTGAACAGGCCCATCTTAAAGTGTCTTTTGATTGGTTTTACTGGTAAAGAGACACAAATTGAACTTTTACCTTTGATTCCATTTCAGGACAACAGGAGATCGGCTTGGTGAAGCCAAAGCCAGTGGCAACCTGGGGAACACATTAAAAGTTTTGGGGCGTTTTGATGAAGCAGTAACCTTTTGCCAATTGCATCTGGACATCAGCACAGATGTTGGGGATAAGGTTAGCTCTTCACACCTCGATTGAGTTAGTTACAGTTAGTTACCAATCTAACTGTAAAAGTGCAAAAATGCTTGTGTATTTACTTGTGTTAGTGTATATGTAGAGTGTGTGTGTGTGAGAGAGAGAGAGAGAGAGAGAGAGATATTATTTATGGGAATGAGTTCACCAACTGATTAATTGTGTAAATATGGCTTATAGATGAAAATGGTTATAACATATTCTTAAATACTAAAAAAGCAGGGTTTTTTTCATAATGAAAGAGTTCTCCATGTTGGTTACAGGACTGGTCAGACCATAAGACTACACACATGGTAGTATGCTTTTAAGGGGACAGTACATGAGCATAAACAGTGGAAAAAATATGAACAGATTTTTAAATATTCCAATAAATAAATATATACTGTGTATGTATGTACAGTATGAGTATGTGTGTGTGTGTGTGTGTGTGTGTGTAGATACACACATGTAGATGTAGAGAGATAGATAGAGAGATACACACACACATACACTATATGTGGTGAATGTCGGTTTTGATAAACGTTCAATTAGTTGTCAGCCCTAATCTGTGGCCTTAATTTTGCTTATTATCTAGGGAAGAAACCAAGATATTACAACTGAAATCTGGGGATTTGTGTGTGTTTTGTGAGTGTTTTCACTAAAACTGGCTTACTTTGAAAACATTTGCACAGTGCTGAACTGTGCTGCAATACCAGTGCAATGAAGTCTTGTGTACTCCTGAATACCTGCTAATAACTATCAATTCATGCCAGTCATTTTTAGTAAGAAAAATAATTGATTAAATTGTGTTCACATGTAGATGATCTTTAATGCTTGCATATTGTGTTGCGGTAGGTGGGACAAGCCAGAGCTTTGTATAACTTTGGCAATGTGTATCATGCTAAAGGAAAGAGCATCTGTAGCAATGACACAGAACCTGGAAACTTCTCAGAGGAGATCAACAAAACATTTATAACAGCAGTAGAGTATTATGAGTGAGTGTGATCTATGTTTAGCATTTTGTTAATGGTAATATCCATAATAGACTAATTGCTGTACAGTGGAACCTTGGATTACGAGCATAATTCGTTCCGGAAGCGGGCTTGTATTCCAAAATACTCGTAAACCAAATTTAATTTATAAGAAATAATGAAAACTCAAATTATTCGTTCTACAGCCCAAAACAATAAATACATAAAAATAATTAATACAACATATAAAGTAAAAATAAAACAAATTAACCTGCACTTAACATTAATTACATTAGTAAAAAATAAATACAGGCAGTTAGGTTTTCCCTTTTGTGCGCGCAGGCACCGTGTATTTGTATGCGTGTGTGTGTGGCTCCTCGCCTCGTCTTAAACAGTAAAACTCCTTCTCCCTCCCACATCTCGCTTTGTAAGTTTCACAACTAGCATACACAATGCAAACACTGTTTTAACGGGGGAAAAAAGAAATCTCTCTAATGATACTCGCGTGAGCATACTAACGGAATCACTGCTGTAAAGTAAAAAAATAAAAAATAACCAATGAACCAGCACCTTACCTTTGAAAAGAAACGCTACAGAGCTGAGTTTCCTGTGTAAGTAAAGCGCTGGGGAGATCTGTGTGTGTGTGTGTCGGTGTCAAATTACACACACGCACAAAGTAAGTGTGTGTGTGTGTGTGTGTGTGTGGGACACAGTGTCTCACAGGAGAGGGAGATGTTGATTATAAGAGACGAGCACTAAGAGGCAGCAGGGGACTCTTATTTTGACACAGGGGACGCAGCAGGGGAGACGATCACCCATAATTCCTTGCAGTGCAAGAGAGAAAAATCATTGGCTCAGTTGTGATCACTTGACGCTCGGTGCCAAAATATATTCGTGATACATGATACTCTGCGCTCGTAAACTAATACTTGCTCGGTTTACAATTAAAAATCTTTGCTCGGTTTGCGGAACACTCGTAAACCACGTTACTCGCAATCCGAGGTTCCACTGTATTTTCTTTTTGTTGATACTTTCTGAATGCCTCAGAGTAAGGCATATGAAAAATGAGTGGCATTTTTTCTGTCTGTATTTTCTGACAGGATGAATTTGTGCATTCTGAAGGAGATAGGAGATAGAGTGGCTCAGGGCCGCACTTGTGGAAACCTGGGAAACACTCAGTATCTGCTTGGCAACTTTTGCAATGCTGTGGCCTCCCACAAACAGGTGCCTTTTAACAGTTGTTTGTATATATGCATGCACTGTAATTTACACTGATGAGCCAAAACATTATAACCACCTGCCTAATCTTCCATTGGCCCTCTGCTTGCTGCCAAAACAGGAAGACTGTAAGACTTTACAAGATCAGGTGTCACTTTGTCACTTTGGTCAGTGTTGCGATCATATGATTATTTAAGACGATTGTACCTTAGACTTTGGGGGAAAATGGCTTTTGGAAAAAAACCTTACATATTCAACATGCAGTTAAAGCTCAATTTGAGACATGATTTTTTTTTTTGCTTTTTGCTTATTATTTATTTGGTCAAGTACTTTCCTTCCTTAAACAATTATGAATAATAATATTAGTAATATTAATGATATACATACTTTGTCATCTATGACTGAAAAACATATCTTTATTTTGTGCAGGTTGTAAAAATCTGGGTTTCACTACTGATCTTAGTCAGTTTTTTTTGTTTGTTTGTTTTTTATTGGAGTGTGTGGAGGTTTAGCATAACTTCAACATACACACTTGCATGCTCACACACGCGCACCTTGGAATGTGAATAGAGTTGAGTTGTTTTGGTTTAGTTCAGTTTTTAAGGGCGTTTTCACACTGGGGTCCTGGATCCGATTCCGAGTACACTTGGCCCCGGGACCAGTTGATTTTTGTCTGTGAGAATGGAATCGTTCCGAATCGTTCCGCGCTCAGGATCGAATCCCTGGACCGATTGCAGAGGTGGTTTCTGGAACGGTTCACACCTTCCCGAGAACGGAAGGCGGGACATAAGTACGCGCTCGTGCTCAAAAGAGGAAGTGACGTAATTCCAGTTCGACTCCGTACACAAACAAACGTGGCTAGTGAAGAATCTCTGTGAAGTAATGCCGAAGTATACCATTTGCTAGAAATTTAGACAGACGAAAATATCCGGAGATAATCGGACACTACACATAAAAACTACGATATTTACGGAAGTATCCGTAAGTATTTAGACGCGCGCGCGTACAGCAGCACTGAGCAATGCCGTGCAGAGTTAAAC
>QMIH01000091.1:766835-783321 GCA_003987875.1 Clarias batrachus
CGACCAATCCACTTTTCAGGAAACTGTTCATCTAGGAATGCTCGGACCTGACACCCATAATGTGGTGGTGCACCATCTTGCTGGAAAAACTCAGGGAACGTGCCAGCTTCAGTGCATAAAGAGGGAAACACATCATCATGTAGCAATTTCAAATATCCAGTGGCCTTGAGGTTTCCATTGATGAAGAATGGCCCCACTATCTTTGTACCCCRTATACCACACCATACCATCACTTTTTTTGTTCCAACAGTCTTGGAGGTGTCTATCCAATGTGGGTTAGTGTCAGACCAATAGCGGTGGTTTTGCTTGTTAACTTCACCATTCACATAAACGTTTGCCTCATCACTGAACAAAATCTTCTGCGTGAACTGAGGGTCCTGTTCCAATTTTTGCTTTGCCCATTCTGCAAATTGTGTGCGCCGATCTGGGTCATCCTCGTTGAGATGCTGCAGTAGCTGGAGTTTGTAAGGGTGACATGTGTGAGTAGCTAATATCCGCCGAAGGGATGTTYRRSTAATGCCAYTCTCCAGTGACATGCGGCGAGTGCTACGCTGTGGGCTCTTGCTGAATGAAGCTAGGACAGCCACTCATGTTTGTTCATTAGTGATAGTTTTCATGCGTCCACATTTTGGCGAATCCAACACTGAACCAGTTTCACGAAACTTAGTTTTTCACACCATTTGTTTTTCTTGTGAAATTCCAAATGTGTTTGATGTGTCACATGAACCTCTTCCTATTGAAAAAACAAAAGTTGGATCCAAGATGGCCGACTTCAAAATGGCTACCATAGTCACAACCTGTGTGTGTGTGTGTGTGTGTGTGTGTAGTTTGAAATTCTCCATAACCCTCTAATAAAAGCTCTTGCTCCGTTTGACCAAAAAAAAAAAGAAGAGCTTTATTCAACCAATCGCAGGGGTGGTGATCAGTGTTTCTCCTGTCGATGCATATCACCTTTTAAACAAACGCACGAACGCGCAACAATCCTAGACAACTCAATCCAGCTATATTAATCATCAACAACATAATTAGCACGATGATCTCATCTTAGATGTGTCAATTCATCTCGGATGCATCAAGCGACGTACGAAGAACGGACCCCTGTACTTGATCATGATTCATATGCTTGTATTTTTTCCATTCATGTATATAAATTTCATAAATTTCAAATCAATCTGTTTGCCCTCATGTATAGAGCTTTAATTAATAGACAACCCTGATTCAAACCTCAATTTGTTGTCAGTTTACTCCCAGTTAAATGTCACACATTTATTTACTTTCAAATTGACACATAAAGATTTAATAAGAGTGTTTACTGTGAAATATAGACACACGATTCTGCCAATAGAAGAAGGAGGGGCTGCTGGTAAGTGCATGATGATTGCCTGAAATATAGCTGGTAACTGAACGTCATTCAGCTGATGGGGCAATTCCGAGAGGCTGCATTTGTATAGGACTTTTCCAGTAAGCACGGTTGGGGCACTAGATGTGTTTGAAAAAGTATGGTTCCCACTGTGCTCTGGGACAACACTCGATATCGGTATCAGTACTAGAAGCAAGTACCCAAAAGGAAGTACGTTCTGACAAAAGTCTGTATCGGAACTTCCCTGTTTATTTCTCGTTATGACCACTCTGGGGGCTCTGCAGTCTACCTCAGTAGAAAACCTTTACTTAATGTGAGGAAGTAACTGTTATTTTTTTGTTATTTTATTTCTTTTGTTGTATTTAACTTGATCTTAATATTTTTGTTGTGGAAACAACTCAAGGGATTTTATACTAGCTGTTTATTTATGTATTGTAAGTTTTGCCACATGTTTAAACATTAAATGAAACGCTGTCTTTGCGTTTTTTTCCACATAGCTTTGGCCTACAACTGACCAAGTCTACTTGCTGAGATGTGTATCATTTCATTGCCATTTTTTTCCACTCAACCTAAAAATACAGTTCTGTTCCCTTCTTAGCTCCCTGAAGTGAATTTATATTTATATTGTGTTATAATAGTTTAATATTTAATGTTTTTGAGCGAATGACTGTATTTTAGACATTAAATAATTTGCAAAAAATATTTAAAGGGCATTAAATTTTTCCCTTTTTTTTTATTGATCTTATTTTTCCATAGCTTTTTCAGAATCCGCAGTATCACCAGGTCAGAATGCATTTCGAGGTGTCTTGGCTAATGCTCAGCAGTGGAGGCCTCTAGCCAGAGATCAGAGTATTATAGAAAGTGCTCCTGTTTTGTGCAACTTAAAGACAAATCAGAAAAGCAGCACGCAGACGGTCCTCAGACAGCTTATGGGAAACACAGACACCTCTGAACCCGATGATCAATTCTTTGACATGCTGGTGAAGAGCCAGGTGAGAATGAACATTTGATATTACTATCTCTGTGCAATTACATATGCAGGTTTATACATATGTAAATCTTAAGTTATGCTTGGTATAGAATTTTATTATTTTTTTGCCTAGTGCCACAGTTGTACTGTACAGATGTTTCTTACAAAATAAAGTAGACGAGTTTATACTCCCCTGTATAAACTCAGTTATTTTTATGTTTAAAGTGTTAAATGATGCAGCAGAAATAGTCTTTTAAAATATTGTTTTTAACCTTGTAAACTGTAGTATTTTGCATGTAGTTCTTGTCATTTATTTCAAATACTTTAAACACAAAAATATCTCCACACAGGGAGTATATTGACGGAGTATATTGACTGACAGGGTACACCTGGTCAATAAGAAACACCTGCAAGCCACATGTGCCAATATTTTTGATAATTTTAAGAATGCATAAACAAATGTGCCACATTTGTAAGCTGTTTAACACATCCTGACCTGGGTGGAATCATGTGTCCTTTCAGAAGATGGCTGCCTAAGTTTTAGCTCTGCTTCAATTGTCATATTATTTTTATTTTTAATATTGTAAAATGCTGAAATGATATAAAATACACTCTGGTAACTGTTTTAGAACTTTTCTCTGGAAATAAGACATCAGCCAAATTGCTCAGAAGCTGCCTTGGTTAACTGTCTTTGTAGTTAACTTTTTTTTTTTTTTAAGTAAAAATGTTTTTTACTTAATTTTTAAAAATATAAAAATTTCTTTTAATGTTTCTTTTAATAGGTAATTGACGTATATTATAATATCTTGGATCTCTCTCTCTCTCTCTCTCTCTCTCTCTCTCTCTTGCTATTGTTCTCTTAGGGTTCTAGGTTAAATGATCAGAGGTGTGCCCCTCCCCCAGCCTTGATCCATGGACCTACTGTCCCTGATGAGGATTTCTTCAGTCTCATCGTCCGCTCTCAGGCCAAAAGGATGAATGAACAAAGAGTCACATTGCCATCTGTGGACTAAACACCACACAGATTCATATACACACACAGACCTCCACTGCGCTGAGCACACTGAACTTATTATACAGCTGAAGATGGAAATACAAGTTCCTGGGATTTTGGGAACATGGTTTGTACGTGACTTTCATAACATGGAGTAGGAGGTGCACGGGTACATCTTGGTACTTTGTCTTTGGTACTTCATATCAGACTTGCCTATGGCTTTGCTCTTCGAATCTGTCTATAGAAATTCTGTAAATAGAAAGAGCATGTTCAACATTAATTGCTGATGTTCACATTTTGACAAGTCTTTACTTACCTTTTCTTTACATCTTTATCCATTGTCTTTAGCATTGGTGGATGAAGTCTTCCAAAGTAAAATTACAAAAAAAAAAAAAAACCAGTCTAAAATGTACTCTAGTAAAAGTTACACTATCCCATTAACTGTTCTAAGCAAGAAAAGACTTGCTTGTAAAAATACCTAAAATATTAAATTTAAAGTACTTGTCATGCTGATCCAAAAGCATCAAACTATATTATTGTGTATGTATATGTATATTGTGTTGTATACAAAATTATACAGGTTGTGCTGTTTTAGTTAAGAATGATGCAGATTATGCTGCTGACCGGAATCACGAGTAAAAATAATTACATAAATAATTTGAAAGAATATTTTCCTCCCTGTGTCCGTACAAATTTGGACTTCCAATTATGTGAATCAGACATGCAGACTGTATTGCCATTAAAGAAAATAACATAGATTTGTTACTTTAAATGTCTTTTACAATTATACATCATTTAACATCCATGTAATGTTTAGTGAGATGGGGACTAAAACACTAGACATTCTATACATGCAATTGCACCATCAGTCAAACTTCAAACACTCTTGGGAAGGATTTTTATCCCCAACATCATTAAACCCTGTGGATTAAGAACTCGATGTTACTCAAGTTCGTATGCATGTAAAGGCGCACAGGCACTATATTGCTAAAAATATTCACTCTACTGCCTTCACACGCACATTAATTTCAGTAACATCCGATTCTTAATCCATAGGGTTTGATATAATGTTAGGGGGGAACCCTTCCCAAAAGTGTTTGACTGATGGTACTTAGTAGCCAAGTAACCCAGTGTAAGGATCTATTTAATGACAAACGTAAGCACTTTAGTATTCACTCTGGGTAAGAATGTTTGTCAAATGCATAAATGTAAATGTACATTGTGGCCCACCCTTTACATCTGTAACAGCTTCAACTCTTCTCAGAAGACTTACTACAAGGTTTGGAGTGTGTTTATGGGAATTTTTGAACATTTATTCCACAAGCACATTTGTGAGGTCAGACACTGATGTTGGATGCCTGGCTTGCAATCTCTGCACTAATTAATCCCAAAGGTGTTCTAGTGCGTTAAGGTTAGGACTCTGTTCAGGCCATTCAAGTTCTTCCACAACAGACTCGCTCATCCATGTCTTTATGGACCTTGCTTTGTGCACTGGTGTGCAGTCATGTTGGAACTGGAAGGGGCCGCATTTGTCCAAAATAGCTTGGTATTCTGAAATTTAAGCATTAAGAGTTCCTTTCATTCGAAGTTAGGAGATTAACCCAACTCCTAAAAAAATTAAAACTCCCATTAACTCCAAAAAACAAAGCAAGGGCCATAAACACATGGATGCGCGAGTTTGGTGTGGAAGCGCATGACTGGCCTGCATCGAGTCTTGACCTCAACCCGAACACTTCTGGATTTCTCGTGCTACTTTCAATTTTGTTAATTAATGAAACTAAACTATTAACGCTATTTTTTTTAAGCATTCTTAATGTACTGCATTTTTTTACACCTACCTAAAGCTTTTGCACAGTATTGTAGAATTCCTCATGCTCCCAGAACCACTCTTCTATGGTTTGAGACCTGGAATATGCTTGTGCAAGCAAGGAACTAAAACTTCATTGATGTGATAACCTGGTCAGTACAATCTGGTCATCAGCTGACTTTATTTAGATCATAACACTGCCTCCAGATGCTTGTACAGTGGCCAATATGCATGATGGACGCATCATTTCGTAACCTTTATGCTCCCTAGCAAATTAAAGCCATTTCTCGGATTAGTCTCACTGACGAGTGGTTTTCTTATGTCCACATAACTGTTTAGTCCAAATCTTCTGAGTTATTTTTACATTCTGTGCGTATGAAATGCCCTTACTTTCACTATTAAACATGGCTATTGTTTTTTGTTTTTGTTTTTAATAATTTGTATATTTTTACCATGTGGCTTCAAATGTTTAAGCGATGTTTGCTTATGATTTATTTTTTTCTGAACATGTATCTTCAACAAAGCTCATCATTCAGGGGTTAGTACTATGCTTCCAGATTTTAGTGTTGAAGGGTTCTTAACTACAACACTAATTCCTTTAAATCTCCTTTGTTATTTTCCTTGCTTGAGCCAACCCAAAGAATTTGACCTTCTGAAATAGCAATTGTTTAGGGGTTTTGCACCTGGCACTGTAGTTATATTATATTAAAGCATACATCATTATTTAACATGTTTACCTGGCGTTATATTTAAAATATTTTTGATTTGTCTGATTTTTTTTTTTTTTAAATGATGCCCTGCTACTATCCTATTAGTCTTAATCAAATGAGAGGTACATTTGATCTAGCAGCACTAAAGCACTAAAACTAGATTATCTATAGTCTGACGCACTCATTCAATGCCGTATGAAATATCACCAGTCTAAGTTGTTGCCAGGTTTTTAGTTTTTGGGCGCGTGTGCGTGAGTGAGAGACTGAGGGAGACAGAGATCATCATAAAAGGGTGCATTTTTTTTTTTTTCATCTCAAACTATTTTTCTTATGCAGAGTTTAACAGAATGCTCTAAGCATTCGACCATCTGATCAATTTATCTGGGGTCAGCCAGTGATCCAATCATAGTTGATATTTCTGTTGGATTACTGATTAAAGCTTTGTGCAGTAGATGAAGTGAATGTACTGTATGTGTAATGTGGTAGCATAGCAAGATGCACATTTCATTACTAACACTTTAAATGAGATGATTACTTAAGACTGTAAACATTAGTTTCAGATCGAAAGTGCTTTCTTATACTTGGACTAAAGAAAGTCTAAGTCCAAGAAAGCCCGCAGTATTAAAAAAAAATAAAATAAAACCCCCCTACCAATTGTGTTTGACTGATGGCACTTAGTAACATAGTAACCCGGGGTAAGGAGCTATCCAATGACGGAAACCTCAAAGCACTTTTTGTAAGTCGCTCTTGATAAGAGCAGCTGTCAAATTCCTAAATGTAAAAGTGGGTGTAGTGGGTTTTACTACATAATGAATTATCCCATGCTGAGTCTAGAATTGACACATGTGCTCAAAGGGACTTCCAGGTTTTTTAAGTGACTATATAAACATCAATCAAGCAATGCTTTGTCTAACGAAATGACGAGGAAATCTGCAAATTCACAATGAAACGGAGTGTGGCTCTTGGGATTTGTAATTAGGAATTAGCAAAGAATTAACTTGGCAAACTTATTATTTGTGTCTGTGTATGCTGTTATTATAGATAACCTTGAATACATTCAATTTTGTGTCTGTTTTTGTGTAATGGTTAGATTATTATTATAAAAAATATTCCTCTTCCTCTCCTGGTTAGGCCCATTTAATTTAACATTAATTTAATTTTAATGTTTTTGTTAAACACTGTGCATTAAACTCTGTGTCAGTAATAGATTCACAGTAAAACAGCTTTACATTCTAAAGATTGAACAGTGCTGGCTGTACATTAATTTTATGTTGAATAGATTACTGAAATGGATTGATTAATTTTTTTTTCTCACATTTTTGTTTTGCTTAAGAAACTGAGACGTGTTCTGTGAGCTACTGTATGCTGCAAAAATGAGAGCAGGAATTTCTGAATGGGATGAAGTTCTCAAAAGTACTCAAAGCACATGTTATTAGCGCACCACCTGAACATCGAAATAGTGCAAACTCACAAAACAGCTAGCTTAGATTAAGTCATATTTTTAAATTTGAAATGAGTTGAGAACAAAAAAAATTAGCTTGTGTGCATTTTTATTTTTTAACTTGGCTACTCTGAGCAGTGGAAAGCATTTTTCTGTGTCAACTCATCCATTTCAAGCTTAACTACACTGTCCATAATAATACTAAAAATGTTGTTGGATATACAACACCTCAAGCACTGTGTTTTCAATTTATTCTTGTTTGAATAAAAAGACGGGTAAGAGGACGTGCCTACTATTAAATTCGTTGAGGAATGCAGTGACGCTTGTGATACACACCGACCAAACAAACACCATCGACAGGCTTAAGAATGATCGATAGATTGAATGAATGATTGAGTGATGAGCAATATTGCAAATGGAATCAACAAATGCTCACATTCACCCAACCTACATGTTGTAGTGAGCTAGCAAATTTACTTTTGTTTTTTGAAAAGCCTACTGTAGCAAATAGTTTTGTTTCTTCACTTGGTGTAAACAAGAAGGAGGTACAGAAATCTCCATGAAATTTTTTTTTTTTAATCTGTTATCTCTTAGATCTGTTTTTTTATCTCAGATAATTAGTTTGAATAAGGCTGTGGATGAGACAGACCTGATGCCTCGGAGTCAGCGATGCCTTGTGGTGAATCCATATTTGGTTCTATTTTTTGGGCAATACTTGCGCATGGGGTCTCGTGATTACTGCAGGATGTTTGCAAAAGAGAATTTAGTACAAGGACATGTTTCTCCTGCGACTTCTTGAGAGCATCAAATACGGTGAGTTGAATTCACCGCTCATTAGGATCCTTTATATGAAGGATCCATATATACAGTGTGTTTATATATATATATATATATATATATATATAATGTATGTATGTATATGTGTTCCCCAGCCCTCATATGTATAGAAAATGTTATATGCTATTTCAGCCTATGGAACCCGGAGGTTTTTAAATGTCATATAACACAGCACACACACACAAGGCAAGTTTAAATGAATGCTGCCCAGATTACAAAAAGCCATGCAAAATGTAAAACCCACATTGTACGTGTTTAATTTTTAAGCCTTTTGGTCACGTTCAGCATGCTTACTACGCAATAAATGCGCCGTGTATTCTGAGAGTGATGCGAGCTGTGAGGTTTTTGCACAGACAGTGGCAATGTACGATGAATTTGCAGCTTTACTTGCAGAACAAACATGCACACCTGTAAGGTGAGCTAAATGTCTGGCTACTGCAAATATTCTGTGAAAGGTTGTTAGATGTGTTTTTAAAAATGTAACTGAAATTTCATATGGAACAGCAATGTATTTGTTATATGAGAATTTGGATCCATCTGCAGTGGTGACAACATGTCTTGACCTACTGGATAGATTAACTGTGGGTGGATCGTTCTCAAATGAAGCATGCTACATTCATTGAGCTATGTAGCATCCTCAGGTTAGAAATAACAAGGCAAAACTCCAAGTTCAGAAGGCCAATACTAGTAGAGCAATGTGTGGCAATAAGTGGAGATTATCCACTAGTCTAAAATACTGGTCCATTTCTGATCTATTTGGGATTGGAGTGTCTTCTGCCTGCATGAGAACAAATAACATTATATCAATTATTGCCATGAGATTGTTTCCTATACATCAAAACCCCACTTCAGTTCAGATTTAAGGTAATTATACTGGGTTTTGATTATGGTTAGTGTTAACTGCTATGTGGTAAGGCACCTACATTAGGATTTTAGCTCCACCAGAAAGCTGCAGATTTTTATAATCATAAGGGTTCCCCTCAATCACATTGCAGGTATCGTGGACCATCAGTTGAGATTCTGGGATATCAGTGAGGGCTGGCCATGTAAAATGCATTATGCAGTATTTGGTAAATCATCAATTTATGAGAGGTGCCTGGTATAAGAGCGCACACTTTCTGACGGCACTGAAAGTTTTGCACCTGTGAAAGTGTCTGTACTTTTAGGGCATACAGAATATCCATCACTTCTATAATATAATATATAATAATAAATAATAATAAAACCATATTCTGGTAATAAAGGAACAACACCTGCACAGGTTACAACCCCTGTGTCATGGATGACCACTGGGAGAGCTTTTGGCGGTCTCTGGAGGATGGCGGTGCATGATGAAAAGATGGTTTTGCAATGAACTGAACAAGCAAACAATTCTTCCAATTCCATCAGAGATGCTTTATGCTCATATTTTTAGACCTTGAATAATTAAATAAAAAGGAACCATTGCAAAATCTGTCAACCTCTTATTGAACATGCTGTTAAAAGTGTAAATGAGCTTTTCTTATATAAAATTGTAAACACTAAAATTTGATAAATGTTATTGATTTAAATTAATTATAGAGTTTTGTTATAGACAATTTAATTGCAGTATTTAAAACCGAGACACACAACATCCTTCTGGTCAGTTTAATCAGTTTTATTGATTTTAAAGTCATGCAATGTAATATTGTATGGGATTATTTTTGTAATGTCTAGATTTGAAATTAAAGTGAAATTCTAAAATTTGGGTGTACATTATTGCTTAAAAACACAGAAAACTATTACTAACAAATGTATAATAATGTTAAAGTTTTGTTTTGACAAACATTGTTTTGAAAACAGCTGAATATAAGCTTTTTAAAAGCTTTTTTTAAAAAAAAGCTTTTTTTCAAAACATTTAAATGAAAAAAATAAAGAAATAAAAGAAAAAAGATGTATACTGTAGAGTCAGTGAAATGTTTCTACACTGTCATGTCACACCAAAATGTTAGCTCTAAACAACAAACTCAAGACTTTCATTTGTCATTCTGGAATTGCAAAGAAAGTGCAAAATTTTCAAAACTATTGATGCTCTATGTACAAATAAAATTAAGATGCATGTAAGTGCTTAGCCTAATGATCACAGTGCATTATAAATGTAAACTCCAATATATTACATGATCTGTCATGGTGACAACTTTATTCAGGCTTTCAAAATATCAATGAATTTGTAAAACAGACTACATTCCTCTCCCAGAACAACACCATCAAACTAGAAGACTACCAAAATTATTGTTATGATATTATAAAAATAAATGCACCTCTTCCATGTGGAGCTTGCTCTACAGACACCCACATTTTCAGAGGTTGGAGATGCATCCACGCTGTTCTAAATCCATTCCAGCCTTCATCCATGTCTCAGGATTTCTTATTCCTGCTAATGGTGCAGTTTGTTCTGCTTGCATGAAGGAATCATACAGTTATTTTTGGATATCCATGTATGCCATCATCATGCCAGTGACATCAGTTTGGACCTTCCTTTTCCTGCTGACACAGGTCCTATTCTCATCCAGTGATTGCTCTCTGGCCCATCAGAGGTGGTTGAACTGTCTGTACCTGTACAAGTAAAGTTAGCAACACATGAATGTAACTACATGGGTTTAACACACATTTGTAAGTCAAGTTTGTTGATGTACAAATCAACAAACAATCACCATTACAGCATTACTATAAAAAGTTCGCTTTACGCTTAGGTTGGGCAACCATCTGATTTCAGAACTAAGTACACCACTACGGTACCACACCCCTCTAGCAGCCTACTGGCCTTTGTTGTATTCATATTATATGAACTAAAACTAATATGCTGACACAGTATAGAGGAGGCAGGTGTGAGTAAGACTCACTAGTCATGTGATTATCCATTGATTCATCTGACATAGTCATGTGATTCAGAAGGTAAATCATTATACAGGGTGTCCACAAAGTCTGGGTACATAGGAAATGTCATTATTTTATTTATTTGTTATTTTTCCGAGGGGGGGGGGGGGCGCAGATGTGGTGGTTTAGCAGTGAATAAAATCATGACTGTTGTTCAGTGATGAAGCTACATTTTATGTAAATGGTTAAGTCATCAGACAGAATCTTCGATACTGGTCTCAAGGCAATGCAGACCTATTCAATTGAGTTCACCTTAATTTTGCAAGGTGCATCAAATTATGCATTGAAAATGATGGAAATCATATTGAGAATATTATTTATTAACATTAGAATTCAATAAAAATTGTTTTGCTTTAAAAGTATGTGTTAATCCCCTATGTGCCCAGACTGAGGACACTCTGTGTGGTGAAGTTGGTGGTTGTGACTCGACAATGTTGTTTGGATTGTTGAGTTTGGAACCAATAATTTGATCATCATACCACTGAAACATTTTCCTCAGCTGAGCTTCCTGTTCTCTAAAGGGAATCATGTACTTTCAGTTCCTGCTCCCTAAATGTTTTTTACTTTGACTGCTCCAATACGAAATACTTCTCCGAGGAACTTGGTTTAAAATTTTTTTAAATCTGTAAATTTCTTCCTTAGACCATTTTTCTGCTCATGATTGTGCAACCGTCAAACAAATTGCATGTTGTCAGTAGTGTTTACGTCCTGTTTACTTTTTATCATATTCTGTGTTCTCACATCAAATGTGAACCACACTAGAGTCCAGGTGAGTAGACTTCTGATTTCCAAAGGAGCCGTGTACGGTCTCTTGCTGTGTCCGAAAACAAACCAGACTAAGGGCTCAAGTGGATTCTGGTCCGACTCAGAAGAGCTAGCTGTGAAAGAACCCTGATTATTTTCTTGTTCATTCAAAATGTGAAATCACGTGATCAAGCTCGCATCTCTAAAGTGGTTCTGACGCAAACACATACAGGGTTAGTCTATCTACTACCTATCCCGATGCTTCTTTCCACTGGGAGTGGCCTTTTTTTTTTTTTTTTTACTTTAGTGGTACTTTTTCTTTACCTACAATATGTTGACTTTGAGATTATTGTTATGTAAACAAAATCAGTGATACACAGGCGAGTGAGGGCAGAGATTAGGACGAACAGTGCACTCAAGGATTGTCGTAAAGCAGAGTGTCGTAAACCAGGTGCAGGAATGGCCCCGGAAAGGACGGGAGGGGGGAATGGGGGGCTGTTGGTGCATTAATCATGCTCAGCGAGGCCGCGGTACAAAATCATGGCGGATGGCCCCAGGTGCCAGCGCAGAAAGCAGTCGAAACCGAGAAGAAATAACGGTGAGTGGACTGTGAGAACCTGGACAGGCAGAGGAAAACTATTAAGATGGTTTCGTTTTAAATTGATGCTAAAGTTTGGTCACTTTGAAAGCTTTTGAACGCCTAGTTGCGCTACTTTATTTCCAAGTACAGAGTAAAAGTGTGCACATTTGGTTGACTGTCCAAATGGATAGCATACGCTGAACCGTTAGCTTGTGTACCTGTGGCAGTAAGCTGCTCCGTGCCTAGACCGTCCGTTATCTGGAGGAACTCCTCACTGTGTCTCGGCTGTTTCACGTGGCATGTCCTGTGGTGTTTTCCGAATAGCGAACCCTTTAACTTAGTTACTGAAGGGGGAAAAACATTTCTAATATCTCATTTGTTCTTGGTGACCAACGCTGTGGGGAAATCCGCAAACCATTTCTCCACGTGTAACTCACCGTAGTTCAATCTTCTTGGTTTTGCGAACAGTGTAAACACACATACCTTATTTAGGTTGTCCAGAACCTGTCTTGTTATTTTCCATTCAGTGTGATGTTTAAGACTTGCTTATGCGATGTGTGTTTGTGCTTTTTGTGTTTTAGCAGAGCTGTTGTACTGTAAACCAATGTTGTCTTTTTGGGTTTCTCTCAGGATGAGAGTGAAATGATTGGTGTTCGTTTGTGCTTATCGGGAGCTTTCGCAGTGTTGCGCTTCCTTTAAATGACACCAGGCTCGCGCTGTACCGTTATAGAAGCGTGCGTGAGCTACCTTTTCCTGCGTGCGTGCGTGCGTGTGACGCGTGAGCCTCGCACCGCCCCGCGTAGGCTACCGGAGCCATCACCGTGTCTACCTGAACGATAAGCAGAAACAGAACGGCGCAGGCTAATACATTGTTTAACGGCTAAACCCGCGCCTCTCGCCTCTGGAGCGGCTAAAGCACAAACCGTGAAAAGGGACCGTCGCCTGAAAACCGTTCCAGTCACCAGGAGCTGAGGCGCGTGCACGCTGCAGCAAATGGCAACTTGTGCAGGTAGAACACAGATATGGTATTCTGATTTCAGCGGCGAAACAAAGACGGATTTTTCTGTGTTTGGATTTCCGCTTGGGTCTAGCTTGTCTGTCTGATCCGTTTAGTTATTTCCCGCACACGCGTTCGTCTCGATCGGAGGGCGAGCCAGAGCGAAAGCAGCGCATAAGGTGGTTGCTAGATATTTCAGCGGTGTGTGTGTGTGCAATGGAAGCAGTTTCCTGTGAAGCGTTTATGTAATGTAGGTGGGGCCGGAGTGGGGGAGCGGACCGTTAGATGATGCAGTGAGGGATGTGGTTTGCTTCTTGTGTCGGACACGGGCCAGGTAGACTAGGTGATGTAACACCTCCATAGGTGATTCAGCACGCGGATCCTTAATTTTCTGTTGAAGCTGTCGTTAAAATATCACAAACGTTGTATGGTATAGGGGACAGGTTAGTCGTTTTTGCTTGTGGCACGAAAATATAGGGCACCTTCGAAAAAAAATGCTTTCGACATATGTTTTGATTCTGGGAGTTCTGTGTTCTTCAGTTGTCTGCACATTCATACACCGATCAGCCACAACATTAAAACCACCTGCCTAATATCCTGCAGGTCGCTGTGTGCATCCAAAGCTCCGACTTGTTGATGCATCAATTGCACAGGACCGGGCATTAAGTAATGAATTACTTAATCAATCAATCAATGTATTAATTGGTTAATAATAATAACAACAAAAACAAGAATACAAACAATAACAGTAAACTAGAATGCCGTAGGAAAAGGATTTTATTTGTAATTTAAGTTAGATTTGTTTAAATTTTGATGATTATGGTTTACAGCTCATGAAAATAAAAAAATCAATCGAAGTGGTACCTTGACATACGACCGCATTTCATGAATTTTTGCTTCAAGAACTGCAAGTTTGCAAGAAATTTGCCTCAGCATACAAAGTATTTTTGGCAGACGAGTGAACTTGTTTGTGTCAGTTGAAAGCCAAGCGTTGTGAGTCATTGTTTGTGGGGTTTCTTTTGCACTTCGTGAAAGATTTTGTGAAGACAGCACCATAGGACACAAGAATGTTAGCATAGACGGCAGTAAGAAGAAAAGGAAGCCACTAGCAGTGGCTGTAAAGCATTAATGTCTATTGATTTCATATTTTACTTCATTTACATGTTTTTTCTACATATTTTGATTGAAATCAAAATTAAGATTATAAGGTTGGAAAGTGGTAATATTGACATTACCAATACCAGTGTGTGGCTGGATTCACGTTATTTCCCGAGAAAATGAAAATTTTGACCATAAGATCTTGATTCCAGGGCAGAATAAATTTGTATGCTGAGGTACCACTGTATTTCAGAATATTAGAATATTTCCTAAGATCAATTGAAAAAGTATTTACAACACAGAAATGTCTAACTTTTGAAAAGAATGTTAATTTGTGTGCTCAGTACTTCAGGGCCACAAACTGCATACAGATCAATCTGTGGCACTGTTAAGCCATTATTGAAGACGTGGGGCTCTATTCAAAAGCTTCTAAGAATTATGTCAGAGAGCTTCTAACTTGGCTTAAAAACTTTTAACTAGGAGTCTTGGCTTAAGACTACTTTAAGACCAATCTTAGAGAAACTAAGGAAAAGACAATCTCCTATCTTAATCGTGGGCGAGGATGACCTCGTTGCTAGGTATCACACATTGGCTCTCTTGTCAGGTCGGGTCACGTGGAGATATGAAAAATGCATGCAACTATCAATTAGTTTGCTAATCAATTAATCTATTGATTATTGAAACAATTTATCGGTTAAACAAATCTCAAAGACTTTACAATTATTCAATAGCTACTATTTATCTATTAACTTTTAAATTTAGCTCGATGTTGTTTTGTGCATGTGGTAACTAACAATAAAAATAAATACTAGAGTAAAAAAATGTCTTTTAATGAACTTTCCTGATAAAACAAATCTAAAACCAAGGAAAAGCAAGGTAGCAGCAGCAATAAAATAAACAAATAATTATCATTATTTAATTGTAACTATTAACTATTAAAAGTGAAGAGCACAACAGCAAGAGAGAAAGTGAACATGCAAAGATATCACCGCGCACCAGTACGATTGCTCAGTGGTGTGCCAGCAATAAAGCAAGAGTGTGTGAATTTCAATGGGGAAAAAAAGGTCATTGAGGAGAACTAGAAATTAAAATCTGTCTCACAGCAACACACAGTTACTAATAATCCACATTCTCTTCAGGTGTGAATCCTTTTCCACTGTTGCGTCCTGCACAAAGCTGTACTAGGCCACGTCCCTGCCAGCACAAAGTCTTGTCCTCTGATTCTATTGGCTGTTTGTTTCGAGTTAAGAATGAAATGTTCCCACACTCCGAAGATTTTTGGTTGTAATGGTGTTTTTACATGTTATTACTCATTTCACTCCAAGCCTACCACATACAGTTCACATGTGAATCAAGCCTGATGATGTCATCAGTTTGAAAAGAGGACTTTGAGCCACTGAGCAACAGTGCAGAGAAAAATCCTTAGCCCAGATAAGACGACTTTTCTCTTCCAGTCTCTTCCATGAATATACTTTGAAACAGCAATAATATTTTGTTTGTTTAACTAAGTAAAAAATAGTTATACTAATATGTATAGTTATACTGTGTAAAAATAGTTATACTGTGTATATATATATATATATATATATATATATATATATATATTGTGTGTGTATATATATATATATATATAATATTTGAGCCCAATGAATCATTAAATTGTTGTCATAGAATATGTCTAACCATCAATGTTAAAATGTTGGAGAACCTGCTCGTTCTTTGTATTCAGGTAGTCAACTGGCTTTATTTTATTGTCACATAACATTGCTGAGTCTACACCTGCCCAAAAACTGGCCTTCAGAGGCTTGTGCACTAGACACTATGATGGTGCATTGCTTCCATTGCTTTCCTTCTTACCCTGACAGACATACGCTCTGGAATTGAGTCAATCTGGACACATCTGACCACATTTCATTTTTCCAGTGTCCAAAGTCTGATCTCCTTACACTCCCTAGCATATTGCATGTATTGTTTTTAAAAAAGGAGCTTTATATGTTTTATTCCTATTTTGAGAAAATTAATTTCTAATCTATAATGAGGTCCAAAAGGATGA
>QMIH01000091.1:783339-797931 GCA_003987875.1 Clarias batrachus
CATGTTGTTGCTGTAATGACTAGAACTAATTTTATTACAATTTTATTAAAAATATAATCAAATTTTTTTTAAATTATAATTTTTCCCCATCTCTACATTACCACTAAAGTGCACAAGGCAGTGTCATGGCATGGGTATATACTGTATGGCTGCCAGTGTAACTGAAATGCATGATGTAGCTGGACTTTCTTCTCAGATTCAGTGAAATGCTGTAAAACCTGATAGGACAATCTCTCATAGTACATATGGCCCAAAATGTACAGTGGAAGCAACTCAAAGGCAACAAAATATGATTTTCTTAAACGGTGGTTTTTACTTCTTTGCCCAGGAAAAGCAGTGCACTATTGCACCCTACTTCACAGTTTCTCCAGGAATTGTCTTTAGTTACCTGGAGCATGCTAGCATTACATGCGTATGAGTAGAGGCAAACTATCATACCATCGCTGTCTGATGAAAAACATGTAGGAAACCAACTGGCTGCATGCGAAAGATCCACTTTTAATGATTTAGACTTTTCACTAAAATTTTTATGTGCATGTTTTCCCCCACCAAACTTTTTGGGCATCTTACTGACCATTAAACGTATATATTTTTGTGTTACCTGCCAGAGAAGCATCGGACACATACCTATAGGGATCACTATCAGTTGTCTTGTGCGTTGTTATTGTTGTCTGTTGTCAAATGTTTCTCCCTAAACCATTCATGGGAATTTGAACAGATCTTTATAGAACCTTTATTAGAAAGCAGAGCATTTTCCAAATACTCAAAAAAATGCACACTCTTATATTTTGTTGGAGTAGATTTAGCTTTGATTATGGCGCAAATTCACTGTGGCATTTGCTAGAGCATTTTCCAAATCCTGTTTTTTCCTTAAAAAAAAAGTAAACAAAAAGGAGGAGGAGTGTCAAATCTGCTATCCACAACCCATGCTGGATATTTTGGGGGAAATTGACCAAACTTGCAAAGTAGCTTTTCCAGAAAGCATAGATGTGCACTAATTGCCAGTTTTTTAATACTGTCCAAAGTCAGAGGGTTAGTAATATGGCTACATGGTAATAACAAATAACACCACAAGGTGGCTCTTCTGTTTTGTTGTGGAAGATGTGAATGTGTGTCAGACAAAGAAGTTTTGCTATGATACTGTTACTGTACCTCGCTGAACTTGGTCTCCTCAATAATGAGCAGTGCTGGGTCTACAGGTCATATATAGCTAATGAATGTTGTGACCTGAACAACTGGCTTATTTGTGCACTACTTTTTCATTGGGTTGCCTGTCTGCGAAGCATATGCAACACGCACAGATCATACTCTGTCATCTTTCATCAGCATCACACTTTTCTTCTATCCATGACACCCCCCCCCCACCCCACCCCCGGGGATCAAATTCACATTGTCCCAAACAATATTGTAATGCTTAAGAAAAAAGAATCCACTGTCAGGTCAGGAAATTTGTGTGTATGTAGATAAAGCTTAGTGTGGTGTATATTTAATGAAGTGTTCTGTGGCTTGGTGAAGCCATAAACGTAATAACATTGGAGCAAGTTGTTGTATTGTAGCTGTCCTCTGAGCTGCATACTCGTACACTAACACGTGCATATGTGTCCGCGTAGCAAGAGTGGCACTCCGAGATTGCTGATTGACTAATTCCACCCAGATTACATGACCGATTTACAGGTTTAGAGTTAGACAAGAGAGTGGTGTTAGCATTTAATTGTTATGGACAGCAAAATGGAATGGGTGTAGAGAAGGCCACATTAAAGAAGAAAAAAGAAGGAAGACACATGTAAATGTGCCCAACTCAGAGTTGTTTGCGACAGTAACACAAGCCCAGAGTTTTGCGATGCAGCTGCTGAGAAGGTATGTATTGAGCATCCAGTGTACCACGGCATAATACACACTACTCTAACAATGAGTGTTGTGTGATCATCCCAGAGCAAATGTATAAACACACATTTTCTAGAATTTCTAAGTGGACCATCTTTTTTTCATTTTCAGGCTAATTTTTATTTAATGTTTAGTCATTTTATCATCAAGGAAGATTAAGTGTATTTCAGTGTTCTTTATGAATGAAAGATTTGGTAATTTGAAAATTTAGATTCAGATGAAGAGATTTGCTATTACTGTACTCTTTGAGAAGTCCTATTCATGCTTGCATTACTGGTGGCCTTCTTTATGTGCATCATTGAAGAGGAAATACCAAAACAGTCTAAGCAACCACTGGTCATAAAATAATGTTGATACAGTTACAGTAAGTTCAAATGAAGACATTATCATTTAACATTTAATTAGGTAATGTCACACAACATTGAATGCTGCTGTAATCAATATCAGCATAGCTGACGGCTTCACAGTTATGAAAATATCCAGCATGACAGCACAGTGATATTAATTTTATTTAGCAGTTCCATAAACACCTTGTATTATCAACAGAATAGGTTTGTTTGTTTATTTAACCATCTATTTTGCTTTAGCAACACATACATATACTAACCTTGACTGGCGACTGTAATTAATCAAGGGTAAAAGTAGTTTTAAATTCTTACTGGTACTAGAGTATGTACCCCAAAGTGGGGAGAATAAAAAGAGTATGAGCCTCAGATATAACCAACTCCGGCATTACCTTATCAAAAGTTGCACACACCAAAAGCCTCAGATAAGCCGTTTACTCCAATCCACTCATTATACACACTTAGACCAGTTTCAAAACATGGCAAAAAGCAAATTGGTCTCGTGACAGCTTTGCGGTTGAGATTTGAGACTTTAGAGGCAATTGATGCGGTGAAACATCACCGTTTATTTATGATCCTACAAGAATGTATACAGATACGTGCTACAAGAATATTCACGCATTGGCTACCGTTCTGGTAAGAGTGAATTCTAGTTTTATATATTTTTTAATAGAATTTAATAGAATTATAGTTTGTTTGTAACAATTTCAGATGACATAACAGATACATGTGCTGCTCAGTAAAACATTAGATTTTTTTATTTAATTTAAAGTTAACGGTGGAACTCTTGTGTTTTAAGTAGGTTTGCATTTAAATGCTGCTCTTTTTAGGATTTTAAGTGAGAAAACATACTATAAGGAATGGACTTTGTTTAATTAATCATGCTCAGTTCCGTTCAGCAAAATTGTGAATGGTGAAATTTACAGAATCGACACCTAGACCTAGGTATCGAGATATTGCTTCCTGGTGATTTCCATCCCTAACCTATAGTATTGAATCAACTAGCATTAAACAGTATAATAACTTGGCTCTCTTTCATGACTGTTATAACGATGTTACACATAGCGCTGGAACGATTCCTCGAGTAAATCGAGTAATTCGATTACAAAAAATGATCGAGGCAAAATCTCCTGCCTCAAAGCTTCGTTTAATTAATTCTAAAAGCTTGCGGTTTGTTTTTTGCGCAATTATTTGTTGACTGCACGCTTTTGACACCGCGCGCTTCCGGATGCAAGCCGGCAGTAAACACCAACGAAGAAGAAGCGCTTACGTCCCCCACAAAGCGGAAGGAGACGCAAACAGTTAGCTGTGTGTTGATTTGAGGGAGCGTTCTGTTGCGGGCTGCAAAATGGAAGGGAACGATAAAATTATCAGCGAGGCCAAGAGAAGAAGAAAGCAACAAAAGAAAACGACAGAAATTGTCAGAAAAGGCTTATGTTATGCCTGAGATGTAGATTTTGAAACTATTAGTTCTGAAAGTTTAGTTGCACAACTTAGTGTTTTTGTATAATGATTTATTTTAATGTGTGTCTTGGTTTTTTGATCCTTACAGTCATTTGAAATACCCATTTTTTTTGCCATCCGAGAAAAGGCTTTAAAATAAGAATGTATGCTGCTGTAATGCACTTAATTAATCTCAGTCACCTTTAATACCCCTCTCTCACCTACGCGGTTTCTCGTGGTGGCTGGAAGTACGGCTCTTCATGATTCACCGCAAGTTTTGGCGCTGCGATTACGTTTCCATCTTTCTGCGCGAAAAATTAAATATGTTTAAGCCGCCTTAAAAACATGTTTAAACATGTTGCGAACCTTGCAGAACTTTGCGGAACGTCGGCGGACAGTCGCGGCGGCTCACGGTGCCCAACACCGCATCTCACTGCGAGTCAAACCGCATAGGTGAGATAGAGGTATAAGCTATTCCTTGTATTGTGAATAATGACGACAATGTTTATTTTTGATAAAATGCTGTATGCATTTAAAAAATAAAAGTAGATTTTTCTAAAAAGAAAACCAATTAATATTTGCTTCTCTTATATATTTTACATCGCTGTTTAATTAAGCAAAAGTACATTTTATCCGATTACTCGATTAATCGATTACATTTTTGGTAGAATACTCGATTACTAAAATATTCGATAGCTACAGCCCTAGTTACACATGTGATGCATTGTGGGAGCATTGTGGTTGCCAGCGGACAGAAATAGGTGGACGAATCCCACCAGAGGGGGAGTGTACCACCACAGTCAGCAGTGTGTGTGTGTGTGTGTCTTCACACTTTGCTGCTGAATAGCAGAACACAGCAGAGAATAAAACAAGCCTGCTTCCAGCCTGTCATTTTTCGAACATCACAAAAAGCATTACAAATAATTTGTAAAGGGGGATTTTCTTTAATAAAGTGTTCTCGAGAAGCTGAAATTATGACAAGAGTCCAGGATAATTTGGATAAATGACGGTGGATTTTGAGCCAAGGGACAATGAGATCTGGGATTTCCCTGAAGTGAGTTAAATTGATGCATGGACATAAATATTGAATGACTATTTTCCCCATTTCTTTACAGATTATGCTAATTTCAACCCAAAATCCTAGGACAAAGCTTTGATTAGGCCATTGTACTCTGTGGAAGGTTGTACTTGGATCTTTGTGTCAAAACAGTTCACATTCATAACTATATAGTGACTTCTATCTGACTCTACTGTGGCCGTGTCTGCCTTCTGAAACAGCATACATGCTTACATAATTTTGTGTTTGCGTATCGTCTTTTAAGTGGCTTTAAGTTAATGAGTTCATGCGCCCGCTCATTAATTTCAAACACTGTATTTTGAATCCTTGCAGAAGAAGGATTGAAAGCCATATGCCTTGCTTTAGTTGTTTTAATATTTATTGCTGGCACTGGTATGAAGTCCCCGCGCTGTTGGTGCTAAATGCATCAGCAAGCACCTCACACATGCTCAGAGACAAAAAATCACATAAATTCCCGATCCTCTCCTTCTCATTCAAGTCTCATGAAAAACTGGACTCCTACTCTTACTTTTAGCAATACTAAAAGTAATACTCTTACTTTACAACACTGAGAACCACAAAGTAGGCTGCACATTATAAGTGGGTCTTGTAGTTTTGACAGTTTTTTTTGTTTGTCTTAAACAGTTTAAAAGCAAAATAGTTAAATCCGTACCAGTTGTGTGAGAGCTTAATGCACACAGACAAAACTTGTATATGTATGACTCTGAATAAAGTTATTCTAATCAGCCTGGTCCAATCCAGTAGGAGCCACACGGAATAGCCGAGGCCATGTGGATCCCGTGCGGCTTCCCTTTGGACCCCGTGGTCCCCCACCCTCTCCTGCCAGGAAGATTTCAGGAAGTCCAATCACAACTGTTTAAAGTCCCTGTAACAGAGGGTAGAACTGTCATAATCTAAACAGAAAAAAAAAGAAAATTATTTAGATAGATTTTATCAAAGTAAAGAGTTTTTATTGCTCTAGGGAAAAGGAAACAAATTGGTAATTTGACCTACTGTAGTTTTTTATTTTTTTTTATTTTTGGTCTGCAAAGATATAATGGTGCTATAGTAATTAGCACAAAGTAAAAAATAAACTTGGGTCAGAACTCGCTCTTTCAATGATATTTTTGTTTTATACATTGGAGGACCAGAAAACCTCTGAATGTCTATCCAGCAGATTTTATCACAGCAGTTTTCAGTCCTTCAGTATTTGCCTGAAGTGAAATTCAAATAAATAAATAAATAATAAATTAAATCAATGTTGAGTAGAACGGACATGAGTAGTTTTGTACCAGATTACCACACAGCAAGCATCACTTTTTTCGACTAATATAGTGTTTTTGCCCTAAAAGGGGACGTGGCTATATGCAGCCAATTAACGTTATAGTTTACCGTAAACACACAGAGCATGCTTAACAACCGTAATGCCCCTACAAAGTGCTTCTCACCAGGTGCAAACAAATGCGTGACAGCATGGCTTACTCCAAAAAAAGGTATGTAACTTAACTTAAACTAAACTAAATCTTAAAAGATAAATGGACAGAGATGTTTGGAACGTTTATCCAAACGCTTCACTAAAATTGCCTTAATTGCCAAATTGCCTTAATCTATCGGTATAGGGAAGATGGAATTGTGTGGAGCTTTTTCTCTTATCATCTCGTGTCGGCTGGTCAGGAAGAAAATTCCCCATATACAGTGTATTTGTATGTCCTGGGATGTTGTTCAGCGTTCTCAACCCTGGTCAAAATGTATATACATTTTAGTGATTTAACTAATCAACCAATTAACAATCTTTGTTTAAATAAAGAGGGTGTGACAACATGGCGACACGTGGCTTGGTGGTTAGCACTGTCGCCATGCACATCCAGGTTCTGGGTTTGATTCCCACCTCGAGGTCTGTGTGCATGGATTTTGCATGTTCTCCCCGTGCTTGGTCAGTTTATTCCGACTACTCCAGTTTTTTCCCCAAAGACAAGCAGATTAAGCTAATTGCCATTCCCAAATTGCTTTTAGTGTGTGAATGAGGCTCCAAGCCACCCTTTATACAGGATAAATCAAAGTGAACTATAACATTTGTCAGTTTGCTGACTGTGTAGACTGCCAAGGCTAAACCAAAATGAGATTTTCTGGTCAACGGAGACTACTGTGTCCAGCTTTATCTTTTCTGACCTTTCCATATCTTTGGATAGGTTGAGCTGTGAAGCAGCCATCATTGCACCGTTTGTTTTCAGGGGAAAGAAGGCCGCATTTGAAGGTGCCTTCAAAATGTGACAGACTTAGTTGTGAAACTATGATATAATCAGCCTTTAAATGCATCCACTGAAGGATGCAGCCTTCAAGTTGACATACAGCTCTAATGCATTATGGCAGACTTGGTGCATGCCACTGAGGAAGCCGGATGTGATGGTTGGTGGTTTTACTTGTGGATATCTGAAATTATTTAGATAATTTCCATGACAGTTTTTTCCCCCAAGGCAACATAAAGTAATTAAATGGCAAATGATTGCCTCTGTGGCTTATGAAATTAATTGGGCATTGCACCAAATGGTCAAGCCACGTTGACAAAAATTTCACTTATGTTGCGTGCCGTGCTGTGCCTGACTAATGCTCTGCTCTGCTCGAGATATACCCTATCCTGCCTGAGCCATAATCTGCAGTGTCACAGCTAGCCCATGCATGATCCCAGCCTAGCCCTACTATGTCCTCTGGTGCCAAAGACATTCTGCTGGCCTCACCAGCTGGGTTTGAGAACAGTGTGCTTGCATCACCTCTCAGCCTCAGGGACACATTGCTGTTACCACCGCCTGGCTTTGAGGACATGGCTCCTGGTTTTGGGGACACCATGTTGCTTCTACCTCCTGGCTTCTGGGACACCATGGTGGTACCACCACTTGGCCTTTGGGAGGTTGTGTTGGCACCAAGCATTCCCAAAAGGCCCAAGAAAGCAGCTCCTCTTGTTGAGACCCAGTGTCTGTGTCAAGCTTCGACTCAGATCTCTGGTTTTGTGAACTGTTTTTTGAGACTTTTATGTAGACATTCACTTCAGGACAGCATTAACTAGAAGAAAGTGCACGTTATTCACGGCATGTTATTGTAATCACCTGCACCAACTTTAATTGATCAGTCTGTCTATATATAGACCTTGTTTGACTTGGTTCCCTTGTTTTGTGTCTGTCTGTCTGTTCTGTTTGATCTGTTGTGTTTACTGTTCGCATCTTGTGCTGGTTAGCATTAGCCCCAATTCCTCGCCATAGTTCTTGTATGCACGTTTATTGTGTACATTGTTTTTGCTTCATAATTGTAGGATTACAAATTTATAAAATGATAAATCTAGGTTCCAACAGAATAGTATATAAACTGAAAAGTTATGTACATTGGGTTTTACATTTTGAGGTAAAGATTATGACATTCTAAGGACATCAAATTTGGTAACCCAGGTGTCTGAGACATTAACCTTTTTGTCTTCAAGTACTTCCTGAAGTACATGTAAGGCCAGGCTGTGCTTTTGTCTCTATGATGATGTGAAGGTCTGGGCGATACGGTCAGGCTGATTAGATTAGCAGCTATGCATTTGAAAGGCGCTGTTATGCTGATGAGATCAGGGCTGGGGAACTTCCGGTACCAGGCTGATTCCTGTACTACACTATGCTTTGTTTAGATTGTCTCCTCCTCTTTGTATCCCTCCCCGTTGTAAAGTATAAACTCTCCAGACCTGAGTCATAATTTTTAGACTTTGATGACTCCAGTGAGTTTCTCAATAAAGAGTAACTTCTGCTGGAAAGATATCCCAACGTCTCCTGGTCTCTGATTCAACAAAGGAAGAAAAGTTCACAACATAATGTTTAAACTTTTTTTAAATAAAGGCATATACACTTGAGCGTATGAGGAAACACTGTGTGTGTGTGTGTGTGTGTGTGTGTGTATAAATTTTAGGACACTGTTGGAGCCCAGTAAAATTTATTTTTCAGATATGTAATAGTAATGGCAATTATTTTTTCTCCACCCAAAGAACTAAACAGAGGTTTAAGCAGATTAAAGATAAAAAAACACATCAGAAGGATTAATAAGAATTCTGAAAATTAGTGAGATTTTGTTCATATTGTTGCCAGAATTGCTAGGTACTCAGTATCAGCAGGTACCCAAATGGAAGTCTTTGTACTCATAGTCTTTTTGATTATTATGTTTTTCTAATAAATATAAGGGTTAATTTTAATAATTTAACTTAATTTAATTTAATTTTGTTCCGTGAGATTATCCAGAAGTTGAGTTTTGTCAACTGGACTTCTCTTTTTTTTTTTGGTTTAAAACATTCCGTTACTTGTCCTTTTTCAGTCTGAGACAGGTTGATTAGGAACCCCAAATATATCCTCTATAGGCTGATCTCAACTAATGCTTAATAACTTGTTAACGATTGTGAGTTGCATGACTTCTAATGCACGCAAGTTTTGAGACTGATTTGAGCTTGTGGTGTTTTCAGTAAGTGTGTGCAATAATTAAGTTTTGAGAAGCACAGAGTTTGAATTTGCTCACTGAGTTTGAAGAAAAAAAGTTGATCAAATGTTTTTTTCGGTAATGTGAAGCCATAAAAATGCATTTCTGTTGCACCACTAACTGCAACAGACTTGTATGCTGGGCACAGAATCATGTTGATCGGTCATGGCTGATCTAGCTAAAAAACAGCCAGTTCCCGTCACTGGACAATTTTTTAATTTCATTTTATTATGAATGAAAAAAATGACTTTTAAAAGATTTTGGAATAATCAAAAACTTTCATCTATTTTGGTGTCAATGTGGCGATACATGAGACTTGCAATACTTATTACTTAGTAATCCTATCTCTACTAAACATATTACCATACAATTACTATACAATTCATGGTATATAAAACCAAATAAGACATTTCATTTGTTTAATGGTCAATGACATGATGTTTTTTTATTTGCGCACATGTACAGTACAGACCAAAAGTTTGGACACACCTTCTCATTCAAAGAGTTTTCTTTATTGAGTTCTTTATTGTGTTCTTTAGCCCAAACGCGTCTCTTCTGCTTGGTGTCTGTCCTTAGCAGTGGTTTCCTAGCAGATCTTCTAGCATGAAGGCCTGATTCACACAGTCTCCTCTTAACAGTTGCTCTAGAGATGTTTCTGCTGCTAGAACTCTGTGTGGCATTGACCTGCTCTCTGATCTGAGCTGCTGTTAACCGCCGATTTCTGCGGCTGGTGACTCGGATGAACTTCTCCTCCGCAGCAGAGGTGACTCTTGGTCTTCCTTTCCTGGGGCGGTCCGCATGTGAGTCAGTTTCTTTGTAGCGCTTGATGGTTTTTGTGACTGCACTTGGGTACACTTTCAAAGTTTTCCCAATTTTTTGGACTGACTGACCTTCATTTCTTAAAGTGATGATGGCCGCTCGTTTTTCTTTACTTAGCTGCTTTTTTCTTGCCATAATACAAATTCAACCTCTTTGAATGAGAAGGTGTGTCCAAACTTTTGGTCTGTACTGTAGTTATTTTGATACTTTGAACTTTATTTTGAAAGGGATAAAAATAAATATGTAAATGACAGCCACATTATTAGGTATACCAATTCAACTGCATATTCAGCCAAATTGTCTTCCAAATCAAGCTGGAAAGGGTTACAAAGTGACCTCAAAGACTTTAGAAATTCACTAGTCTACAAATAGAGACTATACCAAAAGTAGGCGCCCAGTAAAAATTACCAAATGAGCAGAGCGAAAGCTCAATGAGCCACAATTTGCTGCATCAGGGCCTGGCCATCTTAAGGTCATAGACAGGAAGATGAATTCCCAAGCGAAAAAAAATCTTCAGGATAATATGAGAATGTCTGTAAATCAGCTGTAAAAGCTGGCTGATGCAACAGAACATGACCCCAAACACCAGAGCAAGTGCACAACTGTCCAGATCCACTGGAATGACTTGAAGAGAGTCATGAAGTGAAATGAAGTCCAAAGAATATGACATGGCTAAAGCAGTTCTGCCAAGAAGAATGGGCTAAAATTCTCTTGAATGATCCACAGCTACAGGGGGCACCTGGTTGAGGTTATTGCTGCCAACGGGTCAACCATTTATTAATTCCAAGGGTTCACTTACTTTTTCAACAAACCTTGTGAATGTTAAATGAGTGTGTTTTAATAAAGGCATGAAAAATCAGAAAGTTTTTAGGCACATTATACTTGTTACCCTTGACTTAGATAAAAATCAGATCACATTTTATGACAAATTAATGCAGAAAATCAGCAATTTTCCCATTCCAATCCTATTCTTGCTAGTGTATACAGTGGAATCTTGGATTGCGAGCATAATTTGTCTGGAAGCCCTACAGAGTTTTGTTCCAACCCTGCTCCAACATACATACCATGTAGTTTTCAAATAAGCCTTAATGACTTGTTTAGTTGGATCAGGTGTTTTTAATTATGGTTGGAACAAAACTCTGTAGGGCTGCGGCCCTCCAGGAACTGAGTTTGAGACCCCTGGTTTATACTGACAGATCATGCGACACTTGGATTGCACATAGTTGGACTTCATTTCACTAATCATATGACTTCTGAATGTACTGTAATTGGTTATACTTTTGAGGGGCAAATACCTATGCACATGCCAATTTTCTGGTAATTCGTTTTTTTATTTTACAATAAAAAAAAATGCGGGGGGGGGGATTCAGTGTGAGGGTGTAGGTTTTTTGTTGATAGCCGTACTTTGTCACCTACAGATGGGGCAGTAAAAAATGTGTGTCTGCGAGACAGGAATCTCATGGCGACTCGCGGCAGCGCGAGAATTCAGGACACGCGATTTCGCAGGAAATACGAGACCAGTAGGTGGCAGTCATGTTTCAGGTGCAGTTTCAGGTGGCAGTTCTCAGGCGCACATTAAAACGAGCAACTAAGGTAAACGTGTGGAGATCATATTTACTGTAATATTTTCAGTTCTTAATATAATAACTTTATATTGTGACGCTTTATTGTGAAAATGTGACAGAAAACAAAAACTATTAAGTCATAACATTAAAATAGCAGCGCTTCAGATTGGGTGCAAAGTTGGACGCGTGGGGGACAGCAGACTTCATACAGTACACCTTAGTTTGAAAAAACACTAGGTTGGACTCGGGTCAAGTTTTATTATGTTTGTGTCAATCTTTCTGTTAACATATATGCATATATTTAACTATACAGCCTACATCGGGGGTCACCAAACTGCGGCTCCGGTGATATATATATATATTTTTAGGCTGATATTGTATCACTGTAAACCCTAATGCTCAAAGTAATGTGACACATTGAGTACTGTTAACTTAAATAATTGCAATTAGGTCAAATTATTAGACCTTTTTGAGTATTCAGAACTTTTTGGTATTTATGAGTTTGTAGAAATGACACTTCATGTTAGCTGAACAAATTTAATATTTTAAGTAATCGTAAGTACTTAAATAACAGTAACTTTAACCTTAAAGTTCCACCAACTAAAACTCTATAGAGCTCTGGTGGCTCAGTGGTAGGTGTTTCGCCTGCCATGTGAAGCGCCCGGGTTTGATTCCTGGGCCGGCTTGTGTGCTGTGGTGACAGCAGCAACAGTTTATTTGATTTTCAACAAGTTCAACAAACTCAACAATTGATAGTTGATTGCTTACTTAATTGCTTAACTTAATCGAGTTTACAGTTAAAAATAAAACGTGTTCGTTTTTGCGCTCAAAATACCACCCCCTCCCACCATCAACAAATTATTTGGCTGAATCCACCCCCCCCTCAACAAATTATTTCTGACACAAACTCAACAGTTAATTTCACTGAACCCCCACCACCGCCGGCAGCGATGTCAAAAGGGTTTTGTGGCTCCGACTGTGATATTTTCGGCAAAAGAACGTGTAAAAATGGCTCTTTGAATAATTAAGGTTGCCGACCCTTGGCCTAGATGGTTCGGGGAAATGGATCGCAAGCATGGGAGGGGTTAGATTTTTAAAAATAATTGTAATTATTTAAGTCAACAGTAATCAATGTGTTTAATTACTTTGAGCATTAGGGTTTACAGAGTGGGGGGAAGTTTTTTAGAATGGTCTTGACTCAATCTCTTCTCACTATCTCTTTCCCCCAATGAGGTGTGAAATGTAATTTACATGTAAAAACTGGTTCGATCGGTGCTCAGACGATCTGTAACTCTTCACCAATCTTGTCATTAGTTTAATCAGTTTAATATGCTATTTTCCAACTAAAAGAGCAAGGTGATGATGCTTTTTACTTATATTTCTATTTAATACAATCAGACCATGTTTTCATTATTGTAAGGTTTTTATTGAGTGGTTTCACAGATTAAGACGGATTACACTTTAATTTGTGTTTTGTACACCTACGACATTCTGGTATGTCCACCCTGATTCGTAACCACAACTGGAAAAACTATCATAAACAGTATAAAAGTATCATAAACAGTCTATTTATGTAGTTGTTGCATATAGTATCTTTTAGTTCTTCAAACCAGAACTTTTCTATGGCAGCAATTAAATCGGTCTTCGTAGTTGATTTTGCTGTTTTTCTAATATAGTCTTTCATTGCATGCCATACCATCTCAATGGGATTCATATCAGGGGATTCAGCTGGAGTCTTGACCCAGTTAATGCCCTCTGCGGCAATGACTTTTCTTGCAGCAGTGTGCTTCGGGTCAATGTCCTGGAAAAACCGGTGGTGAACTCCAAATGTTTCCCTGATGTATGGGGCGGCGGTTTCTTTTATGATAACTTCCTCAAAGAAAGATTGATCCATTATCCCTTCAAATATTGCAATCGGTCCTGGTTCAAGTCTGGATATTGCCCCTCAAACATGAACTTTCAGAGGATGCTTTGATAGTGGTGGCTCAGAGGGCTAAGGCACTGAGTTACTGATCGGAAGATCGGCGGTTTGATTCCCAGCTCAGCCAGGTTGCCATTGTTGTGACGTGACAAAATAAAGGCTTTACTTTACTTTTACAAAACGGCATCGTGGTAAAACGATCCAAAGCCACCGTTGTTCCATTGACGTGAAAATTACGTCATCAAACAGCTCTTTCTTTTCGATCCATTTTTTAGCTTGTTGAAGACGAAACTCTTTATTTTCGTCTCAGATCATGGGGCAATGTCGAGTTTTCCCATACCTCCATCCAAGTTTTTGTCTGACACTGCGTATGGATCGCACGCTAATGTCCACATCAAAGTCACGCAGTAGTTGCTTTTTCACCAATCTTGCAGCCATTTCATCATTTTGGTCAGTGCTGTTCTCTATGGCTGTGACAATGTCCCTAAAAACAAGAGAAATATATTAAATATTTGACACGTTAGGCAAAAAACTACTAAAAAATACTACTGTTGTATCATGTGTGATAGCGCTAAGGTAAGTAACTTGCAGAGTAATTTTGTGAGGATTACGTTTGCGTGCTGTCTTTGATGTCTTCTGATTGTGCAGAGGGCTGCGGGAACACCAATAGAATTCAGATGGCGATGTATCTCTCGAGTGGAACATCCTGCAGATCTCATTGTCCTGATGTCTTGGGAATGAATCTTGCTGATCTTTGTCATTTTAGTCAAGTCAATTTTATTTATATAGCGCTTTTAACAATTGACATTGTCGCAAAGCAGCTTTACACAATAAAAAGAATTAAGTTTGTATGCAATGTGTATGAATCAAAATGATAAGATTGTCCCTGATGAGCAAGCCGAGGGCGACGGTGGCAAGGAAAATCTCCCTGAGATGGTAATAGGAAGAAACCTTGAGAGGAACCAGACTCAACAGGGAACCCATCCTCATCTGGGTGATAACGGATAGCAGGGATTGATCAGCATAATAATGTGTACTGGAAGTTCAGTGTAACAGGAGATGTGTTAA
>QMIH01000091.1:799855-820366 GCA_003987875.1 Clarias batrachus
TTCACCAGAATACTCTACGTCCATGAGTCCCCCAGGTCTGCTCATTTACCCAAGGTTAATCTATTTAATATATATACACAGGGTGGGCCATTTATATGGATACACCTTAATAAAATGGGAATGGTTGGTGATATTAACGTCCTGTTTGTGGCACATTAGTATATGTGAGGGGGCAAACTTTTCAAGATGGGTGGTGACCATGGTGGCCATTTTGAAGTCGGCCATCTTGGATCCAACTTTTGTTTTTTCAATAGGAAGAGGGTCATGTGACACATCAAACTTACTGGGAATTTCACAAGAAAAACAATGGTGTGCTTGGTTTTAACATAACTTTATTCTTTCATGAGGTATTTACAAGTTTCTCTTTGTTCACAGCCATTGACATGTCGAAGACGTTAACACGTGATGAGCGGATCGAAATTGTGTTGTTATCTGTTGAACGCAGTAACCGGGTCATTGCAGCAGATTTCAATGCAAGACCTCCTACGAGACCGCCCATCTCCCTTGCTACAGTTAGCAAACTGCTTGCTAAGTTTCGTGAAACTGGTTCAGTGTTGCATTTGCCAAAATGTGGACGCATGAAAACTAATGAACAAACATGAGTGGCTGTCCTAGCTTCATTCAGTAAGAGCCCACAGCGTAGCACTTAACGCATGTCACTGGAGAGTGGCATTACCTGAACATCCCTTCGGCGGATATTAGCTACTCACAAATGGCACCCTTACAAACTCCAGCTACTGCAGCATCTCAACGAGGATGACCCAGATCGGCGCACACAATTTGCAGAATGGGCAAAGCAAAAATTGGAACAGGACCCTCAGTTCACGCAGAAGATTTTGTTTAGTGATGAGGCAAACGTTTATGTGAATGGTGAAGTTAACAAACAAAACCACCGCTATTGGTCTGACACTAACCCACATTGGATAGATCCCTCCAAGACTGTTGGAACAAAAAAAGTGATGGTATGGTGTGGTATATGGGGTACAAGGATAGTTGGGCCATTCTTCATCAATGGAAACCTCAAGGCCACTGGATATTTGAAATTGCTACATGATGATGTGTTTCCCTCTTTATGCACTGAAGCTGGCATGTTCCCTGAGTTTTTCCAGCAAGATGGTGCACCACCACATTATGGGTGTCAGGTCCGAGCATTCCTAGATGAACAGTTTCCTGAAAAGTGGACTGGTCGTCGTGGGCCAGTTGAATGGCCCCCAAGGTCTCCCGATCTGACCCCCCTAGACTTTTATCTTTGGGGTCATTTGCGACTACACAGACTTGGAGGAGTACAAGTCATCAGTGACCAGCTACATCAACAAGTGCACCGATGACGTCACTGTCTCCAAGAACATCATCTCACGACCCAACCAGAAACCGTGGATTACTGCGGAGGTGCGTGCACTACTTAGAACCAGAGACTCTGCCTTCAAAGCAGGGGACAAGGCGGCCCTAAGAACAGCAAGGGCAAAACTGTCCCGGGCCATCAGAGAGGCGAAGCGCGCACACGCCCAGAGAATCCACAATCACTTCAGGGACAGCGGTGACACACGGCGCATGTGGCAGGCTATACAAGCCATCACCAACTACAGGACTTCATCACCTGCCTGTGACAGTGACTGCTTCCTTCCAGATGCGCTGAATAACTTCTACGCACGGTTCGACATGCAGAACGACGTGACGCCGAGGAAGACTATCCCTCCTCCGAACGACCAGGTGCTATGTCTCACCACGGCTGATGTGAGGAAAACTCTATGCAGAGTCAACCCACGTAAAGCTGCTGGACCAGACAACATCACAGGCAGAGTGCTCAGAGAATGTGCAGAACAGTTGGCAGGTGTTCTCACCGACATCTTCAACATCTCTCTGAGCAGCGCCGTCGTTCCCACATGCTTTAAATCTACCAACATCGTCCCCGTGCCGAAGAAGTCTTCTGTGTCCTGTCTCAATGACTACCGCCCTGTTGCACTCACACCCATCATCATGAAGTGCTTCGAGCAGCTTGTCATGAGACACTTCAAGACCCTGCTGCCCCCTCACTAGACCCCCTGCAGTTCGCGTATCGTCCGTTCAACGGATGACGCCATCTCCACCACACTCCACCTGGCACTGTCAAATCTTGAAAAGAAAGACACTTACGCCAGAATGCTGTACATAGACTTCAGTTCAGCATTCAACACAATCATCCCCCAACACCTGATCGGGAAGCTGAGCTTGTTGGGCCTGAACACCTCCCTCTGTAACTGGATCCTGGACTTTCTGACCGAAAGACCTCAAGCAGTGCGGATCGGGAGCTACACCTCCAACACCACCACACTGAGTACTGGGGCCCCCCAGGGCTGCATGCTCAGCCCCCTGCTGTTCACACTGCTGTCTCATGATTGTGTAGCACAAAATTCCTGGGCGTCCACCTGGAGGAGAAACTCTCCTGCTCCCTCAACACTGGCTCTCTGCATAAGAAAGCCCAACAACGTCTTTTCTTCCTGAGAAGGCTGAGAAAGGCACTGCTTCCACCACCGATCCTCACCACCTTCTATAGAGGAACCATCGAGAGCATCCTGAACAGCTGCATCACTGTCTGGTTTGGGAATTGTACCATATCAGACCGCAAGTCCCTACAGCGGATAGTGAGGACAGCTGAGAAGATCATCTGGGTCTCGCTCCCTTCTATCGAAGACATTTACACCACACGCTGCATCCGCAAAGCCACCAGCATTGTGGCTGACCGGACACACCCCTCACACACACTCTTCAACCTCCTGCCATCTGGAAAAAGGTACCGAAGCATTCGGGCACTCACATCCAGACTGAGAGACAGTTTTTATCCGCAAGCCATCTGTCTCCTAAATACAAAGGGACTGGACTGACACACACACACACACACACACACACACACACACACACACACACACACACACACACACATCACTCAGACGAACTAAATAACATCTGGACTGAACTGATAAACACACATGCACAATCACACTGATGCACACCCATCTCAATCTGCTCATACCTACCTACCTGTGCTGCTCCTCGCAATTTTTTTGCACAATATTTATTGCTATTTACACACAATACTTCTATCAAAATGTAAACTGTTTACTGCTGCTCTTCCCACTACCTCAATTCATCCTTCATCAAAAAAGTACTGTTATGTCTTACATTGTTGTGTCTGTCATGTGCACTTTGTCTATTGTGTATTTTTGTATAGATATTGATAGTTCTTGTTTTAGAGTAACTTAAATTTACAACATACATTTTACATTTTTATGTTGTTGCATGTATGTAGCACCTTGGTCCTGGAGGAACGTTGTTTCGTTTCACTGTGTACTAACTGTATATGGTTGGAATGACAATAAAAGCCTACTTGACTTGACTTGAAGGCAATTGTTTATTGTCTACCTGAAACTACGGATACTGGAAGCCTGTGCTGGCATTTCTCCTGCGGTGTTGCTATCAGTGTGTGAAGAGTGGGAGAAGACAATCCATCACAATGGGCAGCACATTGAACACATTTTATAAGTGGTCAGAAACTTGTAAATAACTCATGAAAGAATAAAGTTACGTTAAAACCAAGCACACCATTGTTTTTCTTGTGAGATTCCCAATAAGTTTGATGTGTCACATGACCCTCTTCCTATTGGAAAAAAACAAAAGTTGGATCCAAGATAGCCGACTTCCAAATGGCCACCATGGTCACCACTCATCTTGAAAAGTTTGCCCCCTCATTCAGTATCAGGTTTTCTGTGGGATTGTGGTCAGGTTATTCAGGTTTTACCCCAAATCAAGCTTGTCTTTATGTCTCTTGCTTTGTGCACAAGGGCACAGTCGTTCTGGAACAGAAAAGTGCATTCCTGTTGCCACATAATTAGAAGTAAATAGTTGTTTAAATGTTTTTTTGTGTACACTGTAAAACAACTAAGAGTCCTAAACTAATGCCCCATGATGGAAATGGAATGTTTGTACATTGTTTGTGCATAGTTAGTAATGTTTGTTTTGGCCATATTGTGTATTTTGAGCATGAGAAACAGAATGATTATTGCATGCAGTACCAGAGACTGAGACCCACAGTCCTTACTGGTAGAGAGAATGTTCAATGCAATACTTTCGTCTATGTCCTGTATGACTTTTGTGCTTTGGGAAGTTGAATGTAGGTCATGAAATATTTTAAGTTAGAAAATGTAATTCCAAACAATTTTCTCAATCTTTGTCTTTAAGTGAGAAGTTTTTCAAATGTGTCAGAACCACCTTCAGATTCTGATGATGAAGATAAACTCCACATTGTGGAGGACGACAGTATTCCTGAGGGTTCAGAGGAAAAGCCAGCAGTATTTCAGCAGCTGCACACGGGACACACATTAAATGGTTAGTAAATAAAACAGTTATTAATGTTTATAATATACATATAATATAAAGTTTGGACACACCTTCTCATTCAAAGAGGTTGAATTTGTATTATGGCAAAAAAAAGCAGCTAAGTAAAGAAAAACGAGCGGCCATCATTACTTTAAGAAATGAAGGTCAGTCAGTCCGAAAAATGGGGAAAACTTTGAAAGTGTCCCCAAGTGCAGTCACAAAAACCATCAAGCGCTACAAAGAAACTGACTCACATGCGGACCGTCGAGGAAAGGAAGACCAAGAGTCACCCCTGCTGCGGAGGAGAAGTTCATCCGAGTCACCAGCCTCAGAAATCGGCGGTTAACAGCAGCTCAGATCAGAGAGCAGGTCAATGCCACACAGAGTTCTAGCAGCAGACACATCTCTAGAACAACTGTTAAGAGGAGACTGTGTGAATCAGGCCTTCATCCTAGAAGATCTGCTAGGAAACCACTGCTAAGGACAGACAACAAGCAGAAGAGACGCGTTTGGGCTCAAGAACACAATAAAGAAAACTCTTTGAATGGTGTGTCCAAACTTTTGGTCTGTACTGTATAATGATTAGAGTTATTAATGATTATAATATAATTATAAATGGATGTTTGTCATGTGTACAGATGGCAATCTAGGGCCAGATGCTTTTATACAAGAGATAAGGGTCAAAGGTAAGCAAAAAGGAAATGACATACTGATGTAGTAGGGGTGTAAATGTACACAGATTCGAATTAGTACCATTCGGTACAGGATCTCTGGTTTGGGGAACGATGTGATCCGAGGGAATACAGTTTTGCCTTAATTAGCACTGTGTGATTTGTGAATGTAGCTAAATATAGAAATATCACTTCAGAGACATGGAAATTGTAAGTGTTTTGAAAATATAGATAAACCAGATTATTTTAAATGTAATTCTTCTTTGGCTAAACTTGTTTGTATTCAATATAAATTGGTTGCTATCCACAACCCAACATACAATATGTGTTGACTAAACTTAATTTGTATACCAATAGCCATGACCAGAAATTCTCTTTTGAACCTGTTCAAAATTAATTATACCCTATTCCCAATCTCAGAAAAAAAATCCTTCTTTTGGGAAAGTGCATGTGATTTCACACTCCAGTGACTATAATAAATATAATCAATTTATGTGTAATCAATTAAGGCCCAATAATGTTAAATGGTAACACTTGTTACAAAACTTTCATTATTCTGAGTCACTGTCACCATGGCCAAGAAGAAAGAATGTGTGTGTTGTCAATGCCCATAGTGGAGGCAAAGGCTACAAAGGCAATTTCGAAAGAACTGGATGTTCCAGTATCAACCGTACAGTGTATCATCACGAAGTTCAAGATGTTCAGCACTGTCAAAAACCTGGATGGGCTTGGCATGAAGCGCAAAGTATCCACTAGAGTGCCTAGAAAGATCTGTCGCAATGCAAACAACCAGCAAAGCTCTAATAGACACCCTCAACCAAGCCGGAGAGACGATGTCAAGATTCACCATTTAACAAATTCTGCATCAAAATGGTCTCCATGGACATTGACCCAGATAGCCAGCATTTCTTACCTAGAGAAATTGGGATGCGCATCTGACCTTTGTGAGGGGTCACCCACATGACTCTGGTCACCCATCATCTGGTCAGATCACCCATCATCTGGACTGGAGCTCTCTGGACATATTGAAGTTGCATATGTTTGTTGTAAGAAAGGTCCTAAGAATACCATCCCTACGGACAAGCACGTCAATGGTCACATCATGCTATTTTGATGCTTCCCTGCCAGTGGTACAGGTAACCTTGTTAAGATAGATGGTATCATGACAAAAGAGGACTGTCAAGATTCTTGATGAAAACCTGGTGGAGTCAGCACACAAGCTCACCTTCACAGATTTCATATTTCTTGACATATCTTATTATTTCTTCTGTTGATTTAAATATATAAAAGTATTATAAAACTAATTTATCACCGAAGACAACCCAAAAACACTAATAAAATACAAAGGGTATGAATAATTTGAGCAATTTGAACTGTACATGGTAGGCAGCTGTCTTAGGTGAGATGTGTTCTTTCTCAAGTGAACTGTATAATTAGTGTTTTGTATTTAACAAAGGAATATGTCTGTATGTTAATCAAAAGCTAATACTTGTATATACAGTTTAAAGTAATAAGTTTTACTTTGTTTTATTTACACTGCTAAGCACAGCCAGGTTGATGTCACTCTGTAAATGAGCAGAAAATAGGATTAAAAAACAAGCAAACCCATAGTTAACTCCATGTCATGACTACATGCTCAAAATTTACTCAAAAATTAATTGTTTGCACTATTTCCTCTAAAGCTGTTACTATTCTTAATCAATTTGGCACCTAGATACCTAGATGTAATTCTTCTTCTTCTTATTATTATAAAAAGTAGGTGACCTTTTGTGTCTTTTTTTTGTGTGTGTAGGAAATTATGGCAAGGTTGCCACTTTTCACAAGTTTGTGCAAGTTTATAAGTTTGCAAGTTAATTTCATAATGAATGAAAAGAAATTAAAAATTTCTTTTTGAAAACTGACTCATCTGAGGTACAAAACCGAGGTTTGTCACGAACTGTGACTGTTGCGTATCATCATGCCTCTAATAATGATGTATGCGCCCACTTCTTGCTTTTCGTTTAATAGTGGGTGTTAACCTATTTTGCCATGTGTGTTTCAAACAAAGAGGAGTGTTTAACAGATGAAGATGAAGAAGTTCAGATAAATGAAACCTCAAGGCAAGGAAAGACAGAGGTCATTTGTCCAGACATTCCAAAGGAGGAACAGAGCACACCAGAAGGAGGAGTCCATGATGAGAATGGTACTAACTACTGTACAAGCTCTTCAAATAGGTTGTTTGCACATGTCATGTTCACTGTGTTGTATGGCGCAAACTGCCAGTGGGTGTCAGTAATCACTACTACAAACATTCAAAATTTCTATTGGTTTCATTTAAAGTTGCTCAAATTGATCAAAAAGTGTTTTACTGAGTACCAAAGGTTAGGGGGGAAACTCAAGAAATTAAGAACAGTGTCTGGCACACCTTCATCTGTTTCAGGAGGAGCAGTGTGTGATAATGCTTGTGTGCAGTGACCACATAAATGCACTTGAAATGCATTTAAATGCATTTAATTATTTGGTTCTATTTGTGTGTAGCTAACTGTTTCTTTACTTTGTATATGTTGAAGGTATTGTTTCTTCTTTGCTTCATTTGAGTGCTTAATATGAGGGACGTTGATGCCCTCAACAGTGCTCAAGAATAGAATAGGTCTTACATGTTTTATGTTAATGTAATAATGTTTGTTTTCTCATTCATTCACATGAATATGTAAGATCATCTGTGACTATAACACTTACCCCTGGCCACAGGCTATGAACAACAACTTAAAAACAACTTGAACTCCACCAAATTATTCTCCAAAGTTGAGGAAATTGTTGAAGTTGACGTTCATCATCGCTTTCATTCTCCTTCCCAGTTCCATTTATTTTTCCCATATTTGCTAATTTTCTTTTTAGGAAAAATTATTATTATTTTTTTTATAAATATATATATATATTTTATTTTTTTGTAGCATAAACAGTTTTTAAGCCAAAAATACAATCTGTTGTTGTTAGTTTATGCGGCTGAGTGATAGGCTGTAAGATCTATGCATGCTAAGTAAAAATTTCCAAAGTTTATTATAGTTATTGACAAATTTTATTGTGATTCTGATTTAAGCCTTATTTACAACATGTCTGGTATGTTTATAACTTTTTTTTTTCTGGGAATACTGTGTAAAATAGTGTAGTATTAAGTTTCCTCCGATCTCATTTTTACTTCCTGCTCTGCAACCAGATTTAATATGTTAAAATATTTAAGTGATTGCAAACAGCCTGGTAATATATATGGTAATATATTTTCTCCTGTCCTTCTTTCATTATTATTATTATTTTTTAAATTATTTTAAATGTATCTAATGTGAATTATTTTCTTAGGTACATCTGATGAGATTTCTCAGCTCCACTCATGTCCGTACTGTTCCCGAGGATACAAGCGTCACACATCTCTGAAAGAGCATATAAAACTTCATCATGAGAAAAGCAAGGAGGACTTCAGTTGCTCCCTTTGCAGCTACACTTTCACCTATCGCACACAGCTTGACCGACACATGAGCACTCACAAAAATGGAAGAGATCAGGTACTCTTACATGAGCTCTGGACACTTGACATGAATATTCAGCCCAGATATATTAGATATGCACATACAGATGTGTGAAGACCAGTTTTCTAGTTTCGCCGTCACACCTCACGGCGACGGTTTGCAGTTGCTAGCTTTGACCACCGAGTGGCGCTATATAACTATAGACCGATGCGTCAGACCTTTTTCATTCTCTCAAGGATTAATGAGCCGTAGCTCCTTTAAAGCTGCACATAGTAGCGGATAAAATCAAGTGTAACATTGTACTTAAACGAATTCATAATAACAATACTAAAATTACAGTACAAATGTAGAATTAAATTTTATTAGTATCGACTTTAAGCAAAGTAAATGTTAACACAGTGAGCCTTTAGATTTTATCATGTGTAATTAGAAAGCCTACGCGTGTACACTGTAAACCCTAATGCTCAAAGTAATTAAACACATTGAGTACCTAAATAATTGAGTACAATTATTTGTTTGAGTAATTGTTTGAGTACTGTTTACCTAAATAATTGTTTGAGTACATTAGTAACAATAACTTAAGTAAAACTTCCACCAGTGTAATCTCTATAGAGCTCTCGTGGCGCAGTGGTTAAGTGTCTCGCCTTCCATGCAGAAGATCCCCGGTTTGATTCCCGCGCAGGGTTGCAATATATATTTTTTTATTTGTTCAACAAAGTCAAAAATTTATGTTTCCAATTTTAAATAAACAGAACTATCATTAATAAAAAAAAATATGTAACTGATTACCTCCAATATTTGGCGTTTTGTCAACTTAATCGGGTTTACAGTGTAGGGTTTTGGGTCATCTTAAATGTTGTGTTCTTTAAATTTGTAGTAGATAATACCGAAATAAATTAAACTAAATTACTATAAAATTAAATAATTTATAGACAAAATGGATATGCTTTTTTTTTCACTTTTCTGTATTTAAACAATGAAGACTTTTGTGAATGTCCAAAAATAATAATTTTACATGATGATGTAATAATAAAATTTTTGTATAGCTAGGTGTGCTTGCAGTATCACCCGAACAAAAGTTCTGAATATTTTCTCCTTCTCTCTTTCAGAGTATGGTTTCACATTCAGGAGGAAACAGAAAGTTCAAATGTACAGAGTGTTCTAAAGCATTTAAATATAAACATCATCTAAAGGAGCACCTACGCATACACAGTGGTTAGTTGCTACAGTATCACCATTGTATTACCGAGTTATTTGAATTTTACATTGAGGAACAGACTGTGACATTACATTGAATGTTTTTATAGTCAGTGACCTTTGTCATAATGTTTCATAATAGGTTGAGGTAGTCTGGAAAATTTACTGTATTGGGATTTCTATGGCATTTATACTTTTTTTTTCTTTCTGAGCCAGGCCAAATTTAGTGAGTGCTATGTAATTGCATAATGAACAAACATGATGGTTTCCTACTTCTCTGTCTAGGTGAAAAGCCATACGAGTGTTCTAACTGTAAGAAGCGCTTCTCCCATTCCGGGTCCTACAGTTCTCATATCAGCAGTAGGAAGTGTGTAGCATTTCCCCCTGCTGTTAATGGATTGTCCCACTCTCCTGGAATCAAAGCAGCTCTTACTCTTACTCGCCCTACACGTATCCTTTTGCGGGAGAAGTTAGACACTGATAAAGCTTTAGAGGAACCGCTATCTCCTAAGAAGATTAAAGAAGAGCCTGATGAGCATGAACTTAAACCTGTCAGTACATCAGTTGTTACTACAACTACTGTCACCTCTACCAGCACTACTACTAATGGGGGTGGAATTTCTGTTCAGACTGCTCCTCCTCAAGGTGTGGTACAAACATTACTTCTACCTACTGTGGGTCTAGTTCAGCCAATTAGCATCAACCTACGAGATCTCCAAAACATGCTGAAAGTGGCAGTGGACGGAAACATGAATACTAATGGAACTTGTAGTAAGGTTGTTAATCCAGGGCAGCCACAAGCACAAGCAATGATTGTGCAGACTGCCCATTCTCATTTACAAGTCATTTCTGCGATCTCTCTACCTGTGCTGGATCAGGATGGAAATTCCAAAATTATCATAAACTATAATGTAGACCCACAAATTAAATCAGATTTGAACAAAGCACAGTCAGTATTGTCACCTCAAACTGTGGCCCAAACGAAAGTGCAAGAGCCAAATGTGGCACCACCAGAAGCGGGAAAGGTGATTTCAATAAAACATCCAAATATGGCACAAACTATCACAACACAGCCAAATGTCTCTCCAGCCCCAAAACCACCCACCTCTAGACCAGTACCGGCACAAATAAGTATACTTAAATCCCCACAGTCAGCTGTTCCAAATAAAGCAACGTCCATTATAAAGGTCACAAAGCTAGTCCCAGGACCAACAAAGCATACACAGCCAGCACTGTTGCTTCTAAAAACAGTCAATGGGTCCCCAGGACTGGTGGTGAGACAGTTAGCAGCCGTGAACCCACAAGTAACTCCAACAATAGTAGGAACTACAGACCTGAAATCAACTCCAGAATATACCATCATGGGAGCAAAACAAAATTCACAAATTGAACCGAGTCCAGTTGAAGAAGAGACCAGTACCCCTAGGGACAAATGCCAGCCTGCAGACATGGGGTCAACATTCCTACAGGGAATTCAGTTAAAAACTGAAAGTGATTCTGAGATTAAGACTGATTGTGAAGAAACTTTACAGATAGAGAAAGAAAGGAAAGAGGGACTGATGGCCCAGAGTGATTCAACAACTCCTCACAGAAGTGTTGTTTGTGGTGATGGCTTCCATAATTATGCTACATGTCTTTTTTGTGACAACAGCCCCAGCAACACTGATATCCTAAATTATCTCAACAGCGATGAACAAGGATCTGACAAGTGTCTCTCTGCTCTGCTGGGGAAGGAAAACTTTGGAAGTGCAGATCAGCCACCAGTGAAGAGTCTTTTGCCCCTCCTTGAGGCATACAGCAAAAACTCACACCCTGGTGAAGAGCAGCTCTCTCGAGTTGCAGAATTGGTCAGTTTGCCTGTGGATGTGGTCAGTAGATGGTTTCAAAGAATGCGCTTAAAGAACATACTACTCGACTACCCTGAAAATCCCCTAAATGGGCAACAGGTAGTCACAGAATTGTTGTACCTTTAAGATTCTAACTCTGAATTAATTATCATAAATCAGATATTTTCTAGCAAAAATTAGCATACATATAGAAACTCTCAGTGATTATTAAATTAAAACCTTATGGTTTTATTTTTTTTTTTACAGACTATTGCAAACTCTCAACAAGATCCCAGTATGGACACCAACACCCAAATTCTGGAAACTTCAGCTGAACCGAACACTGAGGAGTCAGTGAACCAGAACAGTGACCCTTCTCCTCTAAATCTCACCACAAATTATCTTAGCATAATCAAGACAGAGGATCTGGAAGAGAAAGGGCAGGTTGAACCTTTGGATCTCTCACTACCAAAGTCCTCTTGTTGTAATAGTAACAACTCTGTCACCACTGAGGTGTCGGCCACCAAGCCATCTGTCACCACCCAAGAGGAACCGATCAATCTCACATGTTTGAAGAAGGACACATTGGATGGAAACACCATATATGTGACACAGTCCACTACAAGTCCTATAAATATCATAGCCACACCTTTGCCAACTCTTGTTGCCATAGCAGAGCCTGGTGGAATCCCATGCCTCAGATCTGCTCTCTCTACCAAACAGCGCACAATCCTCATCCCCCAGCTGTCCTACACGTACACTTCCCCTACAACCAACAACAAGGCTAACACCACCACTCTTTCTATCAGCAAGGCTATTACTATCACGCCGCCAACCACAGACACGCAGGGAGGAGTACTAAATGGCTGTCAGGTAAGAAAGCATCATATTAGGTAAAATGTTACATGCTGTATATTTTAATATCAAATGTCTTGTTGGCTCTCTTAATTCTCCAATGTTGTGTCCTTCCACATAACTACAGAACTCCATTGCTTATTATTAACCATCCTGCCTTTTTTCAAAAGGAGAAGATTGATGCTGGAGATGAATCCTTGTCTGGATGGGAAGGGCTTAATGACAGCAAACTCTCCCCCAACAAGAAGAGACGGAAGATGCATGGTGGCCAGTATGCATGTGACCTGTGTGACAAGATTTTCCAGAAGAGCAGCTCTTTACTACGTCACAAATATGAACACACAGGTACATCACAAAAAAATTTCAAGGTTTGGAGTCTTAACAGAAACAGGCCAGATTGGCACCATATTTATAGGCAGTTATTTAAAACTTGGAGAAGGATGCTAATACACAACAGTGGTTATATGAGGCTCACAGCCCAAAAACATAAATGCATACAAATAATTAATATAATATATAAAGTAAAAATAAAACAAATTAACCTGCTCTTTACCTTAAAAAAAAAAGTAAAAATAAACCCTGACAGAGAAGTGTTTCCGTTTGTGCGCACAGGTGCTGTGTGTGTGTGTGTGTGTGTGTGTGCGGAATTAGCCCCTTCCCTCACCTCATCTTACACAGTAAAACTCCTCCTCCCTCTCCCCACCTCGCTTTTTAAGTTTCACAACAAACACACAAAAAAAAGAAGGAAAAAAAGAAATCTCTCTAATGACACTCGCGTGAGCGCATACTAACGGAATCACTGCTGTAAAGTAAAAAAACAAAACAAACAAATGAACCAGCACTTTACCTTTGAGAAGAAGCGCGACAGAGCAGAGTTTTTGATTGTGTAAAGCTGCTTTGCGACGATGAAAATTGTTAAAAGCGCTATACAAATAAAATTTAATTGAATTTTCTGTGTAAAGCAGAGAGTGTCTGTGTGTGTGTCTATGTGAAGACGGGGAGGGGGTGTAAAGGCAAGAGAGGAGACACGCTGAAACAGAGAGGGAGATGTTGATTATACCAGTAAGAGACGGGCACCAAGACCTAGCAGGGGGGACGATTACCCACAATTCCGCAGCGCAAGAGAGAGAAAAATCATTGGCTCAGTTGTGATCACGTGACGCTTGGTGTCAAAACAAGAGCGCATGCGTGATACATGATACTTGGCACTTGTAAACCAAGACTTGCTCAAGTTAAAATTTATTAAAAATAAATCTTGCGGAACACTCGTAAACCGCGTTACTCGCAATCCGAGGTTCTACTGTACATAATTTTTCAAAGGAGAATTTTTCAGTCTCCTTGCGTTTCAATCCACTTTGTCTATCTGTCAACAAGCTTTCATATTCCCCTCATTAAAAAAATGTTTTAGGCTGAGCTGAGGACTATAGGGAGGATGCAATTTTGTCATTAGCTGTGGGAGTGCATCCGACTCCTTATAGAACACATATGCAACATTCCTTGAACTCTATCACATTTATACACACTTCTTCATGACAAAACTCTTTCTTCGTACTGCGCACAAACATTTTGGATAAAAAAAACGGCACCAGGTACACAGTCAGGCCACAAAAAAGAATCACTGCATACGATTCTTCTTTGGGGCATTTATTTTTGTTCGCACACAGTTACAAATGAACTCCTAGTGAGAGATAATGAGACAGTGCAGCCAACAGAATTTTTAACTAAACCAGAGTGCGGATAGTTTTTGACTCACTCTCATAGATCATTTGTACCAAAGTTCAGATTTACTAAGACGTGTTTTTATGATAGCATGAAATTTAACTTGCGGTAAGGCTAATTTGTGAATCATTTTCCATAATCTTGGTCCTGTATGAACTTAATAGGTTTCAGTTTTGGGGATTGCACCAGCCAGTCCATCAAAGAAAATTCTTCACCAAACAGTTATTGCATATCTTAGAGCATTTTCACATTAGGGGATTATTTCTGAGAACCCCAAAGCCTGGTTCATTTTGATCAGTGAGAACACAATCATTCCACACTAAGGAACCATGCCGAGTCTGCTGGAAAAGGTGTTTTGAGAGTGATGCAGTGATCGAATCAGATATGAAAGCCATCGTACCTGAGAAGTTGATGACTGTTTACACACAACGTCATCAGTGCAGTTGGTCTTCTCCGAAATCTCGGTGTGCATGTAGCTTATGCCGATTGCATCCACTGACTTACAAAGCCATAGCTAATAAAATGGGGAGGCAATGGATGAGCATTGTTTTTGAGCATCTTTTTTTTTTCATCAATAATATTAGTCATAGCGTGGTTTACCTCCTTGGTCTCTTCTCGTTTTTAATGGTGGCTTACTAACCAAGTAGGTGCATTCTGCCATCTTCTGTATCAAAGAATGTAAACACACAGATATGCCTGAGAACAAAAACAAAAAGCTATGTGGACTCTGGCCAGCAGGCATCTGAAAGTTTGCTTTGGATCTTTGTTCAGGTCCATGTTAATGTTTGTATACCTGAAGCACTGGCCACACAGGATGTCTTTTCTAATAAACCCGTAGCGAAAGTTTTGAGAATGACACACACTAATTTTTAAGTCTGCTGCCTCAGATTTTATCATGGCAATTTGCATATACTCCAAAAGGTTATGAAGAGTGATCAGATGAATTGCAATTAATTACAAAATCCCTCTTTATCATGAAAATGAAAAAAAAAATAAATTCCACAGCAATTCAGTCCTGCCACAAAGGACCGGTGGACATTCTCCCGTTAACACAGGTGAGGGTGTTGAAGAGGACAAGGCTCTTGCTCACTCAGTTATGCTGATTGAGTTAAAATAACAGACTGATAAAAATAAAGAAGATTGGTGCTCATTGTTCTTCCTCTGTTAATCGTGGTTACCCTCAAGGAAACACATGCAGTCATCATTGCTTTGCATAAAAAGGGATTCACAGGCAATTATATTGCTGCTAATAAGATTGCACCTAAATCATCCATTTATCGGATCATCAATAACTTCAAGAAGAGAGGTTTAATTGTTGTGAAGAAGGCTGCAGGGTGCTCCTAAAGTGGGATAGGGGAACCATCCCAAAGCTTGCACAGGAATAGCAACAGGCAGTTGTGACTGTATCTGCATGCAAAGTGAAGTGAAGACTTTTAGATTATGGCCTAGTGTCAAGAATGGTAGCAAAGAAGCCACTTCTCTCCAAGAAAAACATCAGGGACAGACTGATAATCTACAAAAGGTACAGGGATTGGACTGCTGAGGACTGGGCAAGGTCTGATTTTTCTCTGATGAATCCCCATTTCAATTGTTTGGGGAATCCGGACAGCAACTTTTGCAACATGATGGAGCACCTTGCCATAAGGCAAAAGTGAAACCTAAGTGGCTCTGGGAACAAAACATCGAAATATTTGGTCCATGGGTACTTGGGGGCCAGGAAACTCCCCAGACTTTAATCCCATTGAGAACTTGATGTCAATCCTCAAGATGGACAGACAAAAACCCACAAATTCTGACAAACTCCAAGCACTGATCATGTAAGAATGGTCTACCATCATTCAGGATTCGGAAGTTGAAAAAGTTGGTCTTGAAAAAGAAGGGTCAACACTGCAAATAATAACTCTTTGCATAAACATAATTGTCAATAAATGCCTTTGACACTTGATGAAATACTTATAACTATACTTCAGTACATCATCATAACATCTGATAAAAGTTCTAAAAACACTGACCAGCAGACTTTGTGAAAATTAATATTTGTGTCTTTCGAAACTTTTGCCCACAGCTATAGCATACAATATGGTTGTTTCTTAGCAAGCTTAATTTTGGTCATTTTCAAATGAATAAAAAAAAAAAACATTTCTTGATGATAAACTTGGTGAAGAGTGTGAAAAATATCTCAGATTCAGTGGAGTCAATATGGTTGCAGAACATCTAAATCTTATGCAATATAAAACGGATAATGACGTTTATTACCCGTAGGGGGCAGTCGTGTTGCAATCTGAGGTATTGTGTGTCTACTGAAGCCGAAAATGTGTTAATCTCTCTTTGGCGCCGTTGACAGCAAGCGACAGAACTCATAAACGTGTTGAGCTCAAACTGTACATATTGATTTCTATTTATTCTTCATTTTCTTCTCTTCCTTCAATGATGATTCTTCTTTGACTGTGTTTTCTCCATTCAGTATTATTATTATTATTATTAGTAGTAGTAGTACTGCTGTGAATTTTTTATTAGTATTATTGTAACGCACCCGCATGTGTGCAAAAAGATGAATCACAATACAGAATACAAAAGTGTGTGATAAGTTAGCCTAAAACAATATTGTTCTATTGTGTATATGCGCTTACACTAAACAATAAACGCTGCCTTTTGCAAAGTTAACGTGAGTTGCATGTGCACGCTTTTTGATCAAAAGGCTGATAAATGCACGCAGATTCATCAATAAAACTGCAGACATACACCACCAAAAATGAAACAAACACAAAAATATATGCTACCCACTGAATAGAAAGCGACAGCACACAGAATCCCTTGGCTTTGACTGCACTTTCTGCATTCATTATTATTATTAGTAGTAGTAGTAGTACACTCTAAAAAAAAAAAAATCCTGGGTTTCTGTAAACACATATATTTCACATATATAAAACACACGTAATGTTTATGTGAAATATATTTTGTGTATAGGCCTACATATTCATTTTTATTTATGGACTGGTATATTATGTTTTATCTTGAAAAGCACTGCAATTTTCGCTGGGTTCAAAACACAACATTTTCGGAGATTTAAAAAAAACTACCGCTGGGTAACTTTCTCTGCAGTGGTTAAAACAGCGGATTCATTTCATTTGGGGTATTTCTAACAGGCAATCTACTGTATTTACATCCTGTGAAGTTGTGTACATTTTGGGACTTTTTTGAAAACAAAATGGTTCTATCTACTTAATAAAATGGAATGTGTCAACCTAGCAAGAGTATTAATTTACCCACTGGTTGGGTCTAACCAGCACCTAAACATTTAGCCCAGTAGTTTTTAGAGTGTAACATAAAAAATATTCCATTTGTAAAATAGCATAAAGAAATCATAGGTTGTATATAGAGTGATTAAAAACATTACAACAAAGGGTATGGTAAAAAAAATTCTCAGACCCTTCCATTGCAAGGATTAAAAAACAGTAACAATGTCAATTTTAGAATCCATAGAAGCTCAATGGTCTGCTCACAACCTCTCGCGGGGGAGCCTTTCCCTGAATTCGCCGCTTTCACGGAGGTGGGGCTAAGAAACACGCATCTTGGTTTATTCATACACATGTACCTGTTTTACAATACATGAAAATTTACCCTGACAAAGAGCATAATAACAACAGTGCCACCTGGCACACCTATTTTTTATAGACACAAACTTACAAACTTGTGCTATGTTGTTTACTAACAGTATTTGTCAATTTAAAATGTAATTTAAATGAGGTTTGGGCTCTGGGATGTTGAGCCTTTTTCCTACGTTGTCTAATTAGAGCTCTACCGCCTGCTCGGTTCACCTTCATAATTGGATTTGATATTTTTCGACTGTAATTCATAATAATGAGATGCCCTAAATCATGCTTTAAAATGAATCTAAAATTCATTTAAAATCGGCATGTTTAAGCCCGTGGCTCGCACTTTCACTTTACAAAAGGCAGCGCTTTGATCAAAAGGCTGATAAACGCGTGCGATTTATCTATAAAAATGCAGACATACTCCCCCAGAAATTAAACAAGCAGAAATATATAAGCTACTCGCCAAATAAACTTTGGCTTTTCCAACACGAGAGCGCGCTCCAATGTGAGCCGATTTATTCAAGTCATAATATAACATAACACAGATTTGCTGTGCAGTTTTTTTTTGTGTGTGTGCCTAAGAATTGCATTTCAATGAATGTTTCATGGTGCTCCAGATGGCCAGTTCTGGAGTTCAGTGTCCAAGACTTTCAAGACAATCAGCCAGGTTTGTTTATTCTCCAGAGAAAGCATAATATGACTGTCCATACAGTAAAAAAAAAAATCAAAAAGTATCAAATCCAACTATGAAGTCTGATTTAATTGCTCTTAAAACCTACAGTATTTGCCAACAGCGCACCCAGTTTGATAAATTCACACCTATCGTGAATGAAAGGTGAGAAGAGATTCCGCAGAATCAAGTAAATTACAAACTGCATGTAATGTTGTAAAATATTAATAAAACAGTATTAGACACAAATATATGATATGGTAGTATAGACATTGAAAAAGCTATTTACACGAGTGATATATTTAATTTCATTCAGCCATTTACGGTAAATGAAAAATAAAAAAACATTTCTACCAGGCTACTATTATTTTCTTTTCAAATGTAAAGTTGCCCACGCGTGTGAGCAAAAAGACAAAGTACAACAAAGATTACAAAAGTGTATAATTAATAAAGTTAGCCTAAAACAATATTGTTTCCAATGCTGAAGCAAACAGGATTTTGTTTTTGTTTTACAATACAGTGGAACCTTGGATTACGAGCATAATTCATTTCGGAAGTGGGCTCGTATTGCAAAACACTTGTAAACCAAATAGAATTTTCCTATAAGAAATAATGAAAACTCAAATTATTCGTTCTAAAGCGCAAAACAATAAATACATAAAAATAATTAATACAATATATAAAGAAAAAATAAAACAAATTAAACTGCACTTAATATTTTTTTAAAAAAGCAAAAATAAATCCAGACAGATTAGTGTTTGTTTGTGCGCACAGGCACCGTGTATTTGTATGTGTGTGTGTGTGTGTGTGTGTGTGTGTGTGTGTGTGTGTGGAATTAGCCCCTCGCCTCGTCTTAAACAGTAAAACTCCTCCTCCCTCCCCCCCACATCGCTTTTTAAGTTTCACAACTAACACATATGATGCAAACACTGTTTTAACGGGGGAAAAAAAATAAATCTCTCTAATGATCTCATACTAACAGAATCACTGCTGTAAAGTAAAAAATAACAAATGAACCAGCACCTTACCTTTGAAAAGAATCGTGACAGATGTGAGTTTTTTGTTTTCCAATTAAAAAATTATTAAAAATCTTTGCTCGGTTTGCGGAACACTCGTAAACCACGTTACTCGCAATCCGAGGTTCCACTTATGTGCGTGTATGCGCTTTATACAGTAAATAATAAACACGGCCTTTTGCAAAGTGAAAGTGTCATTGATCAAAAGGCTAATGAACGCGTGCGCAGATACTGTATGAGCAATTTTTTTGATAAATCTGCAGACATACTCCCCCAGAAATGCAACAAACAAATATATAGTCTACTCGCTGATTTACAACGCGACTGTTACTGTAATCCCTCTTTTCATCTTTCATTCACGATAGGTGTGAAGTTATCAAACCGGGAATTGGCAGCATTGAGGTGTTTCAAACAAATTAACAAGACAGAGCAGACGTCTCTGCCTAAAATGTATTTCGCCAGCAAAACATAAAATAAATAGAAATAAAATGTTTAATGGTACCAGTTAAATCAGACTTCATAGTTGGATTTGAGACTTTGAGTGTAATTTATAAATTTACTGAATATATTCAGATTTTGTAAAATAACAACAACCGTTTCCTTCCTAGACCTTTTGTCCGCATCACAAAGAACTGAAGTTCAGCTCGTCTTCTTTCCTTGATTTAAGCTATAATATTTAAGTGAAATGCATTTCGCGTATATGCTTAAATATTCCCTTTTATTTAATGACTTAAAAAATATGCAGGGGATTAAATATTCCCTGCATATTCCCTGTGTATTATGTTCGATCTGCATTATTGCAAGACGCGCTGACTTTCTGGGGGAGTATGTCTGCATTTTTATCGATAAATCGCACACAGTTTTGATCAAAACGCTGCCTTTTGTAAAGTGAAAGCACGAGCCGTGGATTCACGCACGCTGATGAACAGCTTTATTTTAGTCATAAATTCATAATCACAATGCAGCTATTATTTCCAGCTGTGGTCAAATAAGGGATGAAATAATTATTCAATGCTGGACACAAAGAGCAAAAAAACGTGATTTATTATTATAAAAGCCTGAAGCACTTTGTATACATATAAGAATATTTACTTAAAAATGTATA
>QMIH01000091.1:823620-837008 GCA_003987875.1 Clarias batrachus
GGTTTGATATCGGCCTGTAATTAGAAAGCAGACAGGGGTCAAGGTCAGGTTTCTTGATTAGCGGTTTAATAACGGCTAATTTAAAGGATTTGGGGACATACCCACTGCTGAGTGAACAGTTAATTACTATTAATTACTATTACTATGTTCTATTATTGCTGGTACTGTCTGTTTGAGAAAATGTGTTGGTATAGGATCATAAAAAAGTGATATGTTGTATAGAAGAAATACTACAGTAATGGTAATTTCCTCATCTGTGTATTTTATACAACAAACATGAAAAATCTGATGAACCAGAGCTATTGATATTTACTGTACAATAATGAGTAAAAAAAAAACATTGAAGTTGAACATTGAAACAAGTTAATCTCTTCGACATGTCAATGGCTGTGAACAAAGAGAAACTTGTAAATAACTCATGAAAGAATAAAGTTACGTTAAAACCAAGCACACCATTGTTTTTCTTGTGAGATTCCCAATAAGTTTTATGTGTCACATGACCCTCTTCCTATTGAAAAAACAAAAGTTGGATCCAAGATGGCCGACTTCTAAATGGCCACCATGGTCACCACCCATCTTGAAAAGTTTGCCCCCTCACATATACTAATGTGCCACAAACAGGACGTTAATATCACCAACCATTCCCATTTTATTAAGGTGTATCCATATAAATGACCCACCCTGTACTTGCAAAATTTGTTCATTTAATTTAAATGAGGTTTGGACTCCGGGATGTTTAGCATCGTGATCCTCCATTTTAACTTCCTACGTAGTCTAATCATCGCTCAGCCGCACACACAGTTTTCCAGAGTGCACTGGCAGAAGTAGATCAATGACTATTAATGCGTCCGGAAAAACAACAAGGAGACTGACTCTGACCATTTTAATAATTCATTGATAAATTAGTGATTTCTTCGTTTTCGGCTTAAGTGATGAAGGTGATCGTCATCTCGTCATCTTCGCAGCCGTGGATGTGCCTATAATTCTCTTTTTGAATTACGAATTACATCATCTAAAATTAGACATCTAAAATAGTTTTCCATTAGTTTATATAAAAGCAGACATTTCGCTTTCTATAAGTATATATTTTTCACATCTGTGAGGCAAGTATACACAGGGTTTTGGTTAATTTTCTGACACGCTCAAGTTACCGCACCCTGTTTACTTTCATTATTTTACAAAATAATAAGGTTTTTTCATCATTGTGAGTCCCATTAAATAAAAGTGAAGTCTTATAAAGGCTATGTAGCTTATATAGTTTTATTATATTATTTTTTTAATATTAATCTGGCAAACTTTTTCTGATGCACACCCAGAGTCTGTTTTCTGGCTACGCCAGTGTTACACATGATATAATCTAAAGGCTAGATATAAAGGTATACATTTAGTTTGCTTAAATTCGATGCAAATAAGAAACACCTATATGCATTACTATAATTTTAGTCCTGTGATTGCAAATTCGTTTAATGTGTATTTCGTAAGGTTTTGCCAGCGGTGGTACTGCGTACCTAATCTGTATGGCTCATTAATCCTTGAGAGAATTAACTAAGGCCTGAGGCGTCGTTCTATAGTTTCACCGTCGCGCCTCACAGCATTTGGGTTTGTACATTTGCTGGCTTTTACCACTGAGTGGCGCTATATAACTAAAGTCCAGCTTGTCTACCATCTGTAAGACATTTCTTGTAGTTGGTTACCAGGTTTGCACACAGGATTTTGGTCTACTATTCTTTACAGATCTTCTCTAAATCCTTAAGCATTTTCTCCCAATCCTTCTTTGTTCATTGCCAAACTTCAGACGGACCTGTACATGTGCTGTCTTGAGAAGGGTGACTTTACAGCACTGAAGGATTTCAATTCAGCGTATTACCAATGGTTTGTTTGTGATTCCCACTAGCTGTGGTCCCAACTGCCTTGAGATCATTCACAAGCTCCTTCCATGTACTTCTGGGCTGATCTCTCACTTTTCTTATGATTATTTTTACGCCTGAGGTGAAATCTTGCATGGAGCTCCAGGCCGAGGGCGATTGGTGGTTACTTTGTATTTCTTCCTTTTGCGAATAATAAGTCCAACAGTTGTCTTTTTCTCACCGAGTTTCTAGCTGATGGTCTTGTAGCCCATTCCATCCTTGTGCAGGTCTACAATCTTGTTTCTAACGTCCTTTGATAGCTCTTTGAGCCCATATTGGGAGTTATAGTTTTGAATAGGTTGACACTTGTCTTTTATACATGTAACAAGTTATTGTTAGGAGCACCTAACAAGTGTGTAGCACATGAGCACATAACTATGTAGCACCGCCACATAAAGGGTTTTATATAGACGGTTGTAAGTACTTTAACAAAAAGAAAATACTGCTTTGTCGTATCACACCAGATAAGTTTTATGTTGTCCCAATATCGGTGGTTTGGTTCCGGGGTAGAGCTCTTGCGAGCATGCATGGCTGCATTGCAAGGGAATCCCAATTACGTGCTGGGTTATGTGATCTGGCATAAAAGAGTACCCGGGAAGCAACTTGGGGTAGAGAGATTAGAAAGAGGCAGCGCTGTTTGTTGCGTTCAAGAGAGAGGGTAAATACCGTGACGAGTTCCTATTTTTTTTGGATGGATCCATTCCGGAATAATTCACTACACCTTTTTTTCTCCTGCCTTCATGCTCCCAGACTGATTAAATAAGATCGGTGAGACTGAGCCATCTCTCCCGTTACACACACTCACAAACACTCATAAAGATCCTAGACTCATTTTACTCCATCCACACACACACACACACACACACACACACACACACACACACACACACGCGCGCGCGCACATCCATTTTTTTGGGTATTTGTATATATTTTGTATATATTGTGTTTTTGGTGCACCGTTGTTTTTTTTTGGTCACTTAATACACTTTGGGTTTTGGTTAAGTTGTTGTTGTTAATTTTCTTGTTCCGCTAGGCCTATACCGCACTGGAAGTTAGATAAAAGACCCAGATTTAACACAATTAATAAAAAATTCTGATAGTTACAACCAGTCTGTGGGAGCCATAATTATTGATGGTTGTTAGGGGGTTCAAATACTCATTTTACTCATTGAAATGCACCTCAATTTATATACAGTGGATCCTCGGATTGCGAGTAACGTGGTTTATGAGTGTTCCGCAAACCGAGCAAAGATTTTTAATAAATTTTTAATCGGAAACCGAGCAAGTATTAGTTTACGATCGCCGAGTGTCATGTATCACACATGCGACTCTTATTTTGACACCGAGCGTCACTCTCTCACCTTTCCCCCAATGTCAGAGAGATTTCATTTTTCCCTGTTAAAACGGTGTTTCCGTTGTGTGTGTGTGTTGGTTGTGAAACTTAAAAAGTGATTCCGTTAGTATGCGCTGATGCCAGTCTCAGAGAGATGTCTTTTTTTCCCGTTAAAACAGTGTTTCCGCTGTGTTTATGCGTTTGTTGTGAAACTTAAAAAGTGATTCTGTTAAAATGCGCTCATGCCAGTGTCAGAGAGATTTCTTTTTTTTCTGTTAAAACGGTGTTTCCATTGTGTGTGTGTGTGTTGTGAAACTTAAAAAGCGGGGTGGGGAGAGGGAGGAGGAGTGTTACATCCATACCACTGATCACGGTAAGATATCCATCCCCCAAATCCAGTGTGCTGTGATAGTCATGTCTACACTAGCATGGTTGATGTAAGCAGAAAAACTCTCCTCCCCCACCTTGGATAATCTGAACATCTTTTGTTGTTTCTGCTGCCCAAATACTCTCCAGTCAACAAACATGTGAAACCAACAATCAGGACTGTTGTCTAGCTGGATGGTGCTTACGCTCGCAGTTCTCACATACAAGAAGTAAATTTGCTGCTTTGGCCAACACTGACTCGGACACCAAAATCAACATCTATACCAACTCTGTTCTGTTAAACATGTGGATCCTCAACCAGAAGCCCTGGATCAACTGGCTCACTCCATTTCCAGCTCTGCCTCACGCTCTGATAGGCTCAACCTCTTCTACACTTATTTTGAACAGGGAAACATGGAACCTGTTCTGAAGATGGATTTCCCGGTGAGCAGCCACTCTCCAAATATGAAGTGTGTGCTACCCTGAGCAGGGTGAATACAAAGAAAGCATCTGACCCTGATGGCATTCATGGCCAGGTATTTAGAGCACGTGCAGAGCAGCTTCCTATGGTCTTCACAGACAAAAGTTGTTGGCTCAGGCAGCTATCACCACCTTCTTTATGTCTGCTAATTTTGGCCAGTGCTAAATAATTCTGCTGCTTCAGCACTTAGAGGTGAGTGCGACAGGGCAAAATCCACTGTCATTGTGCTTTAAAAGACTGGTCCTTACACACCTTGAAGCCAGCCTTCCACCCACTCTGAACCCATATGGATTTGCCCATTTCCTCAGTAGGTCAACAGAAGACACCATTTTCACTGGCATCAGCACACCATTCTGTAACTGGACCATGGAGTCATACAAATAGACCAGAGTCTGTCCGACTAGACAATTGTATCCTCAGCACTGGAGTTCTTGTCCCCACTCCCTATGCCTTCAATAGTATTGTCAAATTTACAGATAACACTATGGTAATAGGCCTGATCAGAGGTAAAGAGACAGTAAATAGGGAGGAGATCCAGAACCTGAGGGTGTGGTATGAGGACAAAAACCTGTAATTCAACACCGGCAAGACCTAGGAGGTCATTGTGAATTTCTGATGAGCTCACATCAATTATGCTGCCATTTACATCAACGGAGCTGTTGTTGAGCATGTAGTTCATATCTTTAAGGACCTTACCTGTTTGCTGAGCTCCTCTCTTCTGGTTAGAAAGGCACAACACCACCATTTAAAAAACATTGTCTCCAAAGGACAAAAGGCATCATCAAAGATAGCCCTTACCCTAATTTTGCGCCTCACCCTACACAACCATTGTTTGCACAGATATACTGCATATTACCATATACTGTACTGTACATTGTCTGGGCATTCAGTATACTCAGGTCAACAGCTAAGTTCATTTTATTGATGCATTAAATTGCTGAGCCAAGACCTGACCAAAGAAGCAAATTCATATCATAACACTCTCCAGAGGCTTGTACAGTGGGCACTGTTCATAATGGGTGCATCATGGATGCACTTCCTCCTAACCCAAACACACACACCCCTCCGGGGTAGGGACACCCTGTATTAATCAGACCACATGATCTTTTTTCCATTGCTCCAAAGTTCAATTTTGTGCTCCCCTGCAAACTTAAGCCTGTTTCGAATTAGTCTCAGTTATAAGTTGTTTTCTTATGGCCACACAGTTGTATAGTCCCCATCATGAGAGTTCTCATCACATTGTGTGCATATGGACATGCTCTTACTTTCATTTTTAAACATGGCTATGGGTTTTACTGTTGATTTTTTTTACCACGCAACGTCAAGTGTTTAGATGATCTAGCTGATATTCCAAAGTGGAATAAGTGGAAATATAAAGTAAATCTTGTAAGTTTCTTAGCACCGTCCACCACCTCTATCTTTTTGCCTTTGGCTCCATAGTATACAGTAGGTAAGAATGTAAAACTGTTTTCACCCATGCTTATAGTGATTTTAAAGAAAGTTACTCCATTACAACTGTACTATTTTTACAGTTTAGTTATTGGGTCAGTGTCCAGTGTTTTATAGTCAGTTATTTATTGCACATATTTACATGTTTCATGTTTTGTAGAGGTAATATTAATCACTTATCCCTAACCATTAAACGTGATTAATACATTATGACTAAGCTAACCACACACCAGCCTCACATTAGATTTTACTTACTAATCTGTTCTGTCTTACTGTACTTACAGAAAATCAACCCTTGACTGGACATTGTAGCAAATAAATGCAATAACTATTATAAGCACTATTAATGTTCTCCTATGTTGTTAGTTTGTGATGGTGGTACACATCACAACTTTTCATCTGCAGCATTGCACTGCCCCAGGTGGCTAAAGCAATCAGACACAAAGTGTTTTGAACAAATTATCAGTTATGTGCTAAAGTTAATAAATTTCAGTTGCTACTGTAGGTCTTCTGAGCCAGATAGCTGATGTAATGTTCTGATACCTGATTTGTACATCCCACAACAAAGCTCCTATCTGTAGCCTTCCTCATGACTGTGATGCCATCAGAAAGTAAAAACAAAATGGCAGGTGTTTGGTAATGTTCCACCAGCCTATGGGGGAACTATGCAGGTAGAGGCATATAAGCCAATCCTAGGTTATAAAGGCATAAATTAAAACCAGCAGGGTTGTTTTACTCATTCACTGTCTATACCACTTAATCCTGTATTCAAGGTTGCGGGGGGCCTGGAGTCTATCCCAGGAGACTTAGGGCACAGGGCCTGGACACGGTGCCAATCCATCGCAGAGGGTTGTTTTAACGCTATAGAAATACAACTTGTATAGAATTTTAATTTTAGCGCATCCTACTCAGAACATGCACTTAAAATTGTAACACCTTAGGGAATTAATTTTTATGCCATTTAAAATAAAGTATTTAAGTAATGTGAATCATCAGATTGCACAAATAAATAAACAAATGAAACTATTTTAAAGACTATTTATGACTTATTTAAAAACTTTGCTAGATGTGTTGTTTCTTGAAAAAGGATTCTGGAATCCAAATTAAGTTTCATTTTGACATACTTAATTTGTTCAAAATACATGGCTGAAAGTATGTGGTTATCTGACCATCACAGGTATAAGCTTATGGGACATCCCTTTCCGAAACTGTGGGTATGAATTTACAATGTATACCATTTCATAATTGTGCTAGATGGCAGAACTGGCAGGCTGAAGCTTACAAACTGATTTAGCAAGAAGCAAATTCTACATCTGCTATTAGACTATTTGCATTGTCTAAACTTTTATTTAAAAAAATTCTCTGTCACCATACAGGTAAACGTCCTCATGAGTGCGGAGTCTGTAAAAAGGCATTTAAACACAAGCACCACCTAATCGAGCACTCCCGTCTGCACTCCGGGGAAAAGCCGTACCAGTGTGATAAATGTGGCAAACGCTTCTCACACTCCGGCTCTTACTCCCAACACATGAACCATCGCTACTCCTACTGCAAGAAAGAGGTTTATGACCAGCCAGAGCCAAATAATACTTCATCTACACCACCCTCACAGCTTGACTCAGATGAGAGGGAGAGTGAAGCTGAGGAGGAGATGTATGATGATGAAGAACCAGATGGAGAAAAAGATTGTGAGGAAGATTTTTCTGGCTTTGACATGAGTGACATAAGAGTGGTTAGGGTCGGTGAGGAATATTATGAAGAGGAGGAGGAAGTAGGGATGGCAGAAAAAAAACAGGTGACACAAGACCCAGTGGAGTTGTGTACTCCGGAAAAGGAAGTGGCAAAAACTTTGGGCATGGGAGACCTGATGGACAGCAAAACAGAGCAGGAAATAGGGAAACCAATGAAGAATGATTTGTTTAATGACGCTGTAGAAAACGAGTAATAATGTTTCTCCCTACTAACTCCATATTGTGAACGGTTAAGACTTAATAAGCTTGGTTGACTTTTTTAAGACAGTCGATTACTTTGAAGGATTATTTTGTGTAATTAATTTACTGTGTATGAATCACAGGTGTGCCTAATCCACATATTACAGCTGTCTGTAAACTATCTATATAACAAATCATTTTTTTTCTAAATCCATTAACCACATTCAATTTATAGGTTTTCCTGAACCACAACCTCAACGTATTTGTTACTGTTCCTTATTATTTCTTTGAATTGTTTCATCTGCAATCAGGTGAAATTTCTAAACATTTTTATTGCAGGGGAAGTTTACTAAATCAGTATTTTATCAATATATTATTACTTCTTTTAGATATGAAAAAACTAAGATGCACTGTAGGTACACTTATGATTTTCTTTATGGATACATAATGCCTCAAGTAAATACCATTCAGTATTTTTATTCTCATTAGGCCAGCCAGTGTTAACCTAGTGTTTTTGTTTTGTCTGTATGAAGGAAATTTGTGCTTACATATCATTTGATCATTTATAAAGATAAAATTAGTTGATATATGTAACCTGTTAAACTAGATTTTTTATATGTTACAAATGACATTTGGTTGGCATCTGTGTTCAATTCTAATTTTATGTAAACACTCCTAATTGATAATATCTGCAAAAAGAATTGGATGATGTTTAAAAAGTAATAGTGACGATGTAAATTGTTCATGAAGTAATCATCTATGCTTTGTTGGTGATACTTTGTGGATGATGCATACTGTAAAACGCACTTTTCTGTGGTATAGTATTTAGGAACATGACCGTTCAAAAACACTTCAGTCAGGGAACTGTGTATGTCGCACATCAGTGTTAGCTCTCTTCTTCATAGAATTATATTCACTCAGGGGTGCAGTAGATGTGCCCATAGAAATACAACTTACATATAAGTTTTCATTTTATCGCATCCCACTCAGAACATGCACTTAAAATTGTAACACTTTAGGTAACCAATTTTGAAGCCATTTAAAATAAAGTATTTAAGTAATGTGAATCATTGGATTTGTAGATCAGCCAGTTTATCACATGCAGTTATGAGAACACATTTTTTTTCACTTAGCATTATTGAAATCTTAATGGGTTTGTCATAACATAAAAAGTTCTAGGAAACCCCTTGCCAGCCTTATGCAAAGACCGCCAAGCTGTATGTGCCATCCATTCCTATTAATTCACTAACACATAAACAAATTAAACTATTTTAAAGACAATTTATGACTTATTTTAAAACTTTGCTAGATTTGTTGTTTCTTGTAAAAGGATTCCGGAAACCAAATTAAGTTTAATTTTGACGTATTTAATGTGTTAAGCCAGTTTTTGTAGCATTTCAGAAAAAGAAGAATAGACAAATTTAGCATTTATTACGATGAAGTGAGTTTTTGATTGTCACTGTGTGTTATAGTCTGGGTTTACACCGTTTCAGATTCTGGCCTTGTGAATACTTACCAATATATGGGTATATGGGCTTATTTTTGGCTTGGAGCAGTATAGCATCTCTACTTGAAATGGTTTGGGTGCCAGTGTTATGGACTCTAAGGGCCATTTTGTTAAATCTAAAGTAATTTTCCCTACTAATGAAGCAACAACAGACTTATTCTGGTTAGTTATGATACTCTTGGTAACTTACCTTAAGGGTAATACTTAAGTAAATTGGTCAGAAGGCACTGGCCCCACACTACTGCTTTGGAGACAACAAGCAGATGAATTATAAGAAAAGCAGGAAATGGCAATGTGACAAGGAAGGAATGAACACATTGTAGTTAAGGAGTGCACTTGATCCAAGAGACAGAAGGGATTGAATGTGTGTTTAATGTTGTTTTACCTTAAAGGTTTTAACCTTTAGACATTACAGTATTATTCATTGTGATGTATTATTTCTAAATGTTTGTGTTTACATCAATACACATGTATATTGTGTATTTACCATCAGTATTAAAATATCCATGACCATAATGTTTTCAGTTTTATAATTTCTTGTTTTTCTTGTACTGAAATTTACTTGTAACAATGTAATGTCTGAAGTAAAATGAGGGCCAAAATCCAGTAAATGAGTAAAAGTAAAGATTCCCTAGGGCAAGTATTATTCGAGTAAAAGTTGAAACCCCCCCTCTCGTCTTAGTCACCCTCCCTCCCCTCTTATTTGGGGCTATTGTGCCCACACTAGACACACAATAATGGAAACACTGCTTCTTTAATAAGAAACCTCGCTGATGTACTGTTAATTTTTGTCAGCTATTTTTAATTTTAGTCTTAGTCCCAGGATAAATGTCCCTGTTAGTTTTGATCATGTTTAGTTTAGTCTTATCCTATTTTTGTTTAGTCAAGTTTTAGTCAACTAAAAGTCTGGATATTGTAGTCTAGTTTTAGTCAGAGGAACCTGCAAGTATTTTCGTCTAGTTTAAGTCAATGAAAACCTAATAAGATTATTATTAATTAACCCTACAGTCAATCTAGTCTAGGCAAACGCCCCCCTTAAAATTTTCACAAAATAATTATCTTAACATTTTAAAGTGTATCTTTTAATCTAATGTCTTCAGCTAATTATATATATATATATATATATAAGTGAAGTTTAATTAAAATAAATATAATTAGCTGAGAACATTAGATTAAAAGATACATTTTGGAACAAGAAACAACTACATATGAAATGCGCACATACAGCTATGAGACATGCACAGAAACTCTCCATGCCCACAGTTTGTTTTTTAAGCCGTATACAAAGAATCATGCCAGCAGTGTTTCTGTTAGTGTGTGTGTGTCAAATGACGTGCACACACACTAACAGAATCCGTGCAGTCTGACAGGATTGTTAACAAGGAATCTCTCTAATGACACTTGCGTTTACTTTCACACGCATGAAAGGACGTGTGGACGGCTTTCACACACACATACAAAAACAAAATAGATGCTTTACGTGCACCAAGTGGTCACAGTGTTATAGCCAACATCCATGCGCGTGTGTACTGTTTACTATAAGAATGAAACATGGGCACTGAGACAGGGAGCCGATTACTCACATTTCCGCAGCGAGAGAGAGAGAAGAACCACTCGCTCAGTTGTGATCATTTGACATCAAAACAAGAAGCGCATGTGTGCCACATGAAACTTCACAATATCTGTACTCGCATATCAAGACTCACTCATTTATCAAGCCAAAATTTATTTTAAAAAATCACAAACTGGGTTACTTGCAATCCGAGGTTCCAATGTATACTGTGTGTACATTTTACTTTAAGTGATCTCAAAGTAAACCTCAAAGATGATGGTTCACCAATATTCTTCCAGATTTAAAAAAATGCATTTTACAGTTCTTAACCAAATTTTACTAGTTTCAACAATCTTCAAAAAAAAAAAAAATCTTAGACACAAACACATGATGAGATTGCATCTCCTGCACCATCTTGTTGGATACATTTAAAGCACATCTCAGAGGACAGATTACTTGGAATTAATGTTAATTTTGTCAGCTATTTTCAATTTTAGTTTTAGTCTCGGGATAAATGTCCCTGTTAGTTTCTATCATATTTAGTCAATCTTATTCTATTTTTGTTTTAGTCAAGTTCTAGTCGACTAAAAGTCTGTGCATTTTAGTCTAATTTTTGTTTTTTCTAGTTTTTGTCAAATTTTAGCAATTGTTATTTTTAATTAACCCTACAATCAATCTAGTCTAGGCAAAACCCATTTTTGGTAGTTTTTCACAAAATAATTACCTTAACATTTTAAATGGATATTTTCATCTTGTGTTTTCATACAAGTATATTTATTTTTAACCATCACAACAACTGCTGCATGTCCATATTTTTAAACTACAAAACAATAGGAGCACTATGGACAATACAGTGCTTTGAAAAGTTTTTTGTTTTTAATATGAATTTACACACTTGGACCGTTGTAAGGATAGCTCCTATTGGCCACAATCATTTGCTAGCCTATTATCTTAATGGGTTTGTCAACTGTTTAACTATAAAATAAAATACATCACATGTAACAAAGCAGAATTACCACAATAGGCTGTAAAACTACCTAGACATTTTTATGGTACAGTATGCCTTGATGGGTCTCTTCAGGTTTGTGGTATTTTTCCCAGAAATTGTATACCCACACTGTTTCCCCTCCGATATAAAGAAAATGAGTTTAATATAAAGAAAATTAGCCCAAATATCAGTTCTTCTTTTTCACCCGAGTAATTCTGCTGTCACAATGACCCCATTCAAACTTTTAAATTTCCATAAACAATGGAATGGAATAATAATCCTCTTGGCTTGGTCCCTAATATACAAACACAACTTTTCTCCACATGGATATTTTTATGGAACAATAAGGGTGACATTTACAAAAATAAATCACTTTTCTTTTATAACTGGTTCAAAAAGAATTTTCTTTTAGTTGGACAACTGTTTAACACATGGCAGACTTTATAATAATTATTTAGATTTTTTTTTTTTTTTTTTTACAGAAATACAATATTTCTATATTTGCTAATGAGTATGCTGTTGTTGCCAACTCCCTTTGGAGTGACTTCACTGTTACAAGGCTCTACATTTCCTTGGCCATGCTCTTGAAACTAACTGACACAGTGGTTGGAAGAGTTTGCTTCTCTGTCGAGCAACCGAAGAGAAATGATAAAATTAAAGCCATCATTACAATTCTTTTTGTAATATCATATTGGAATAGTATTGTAGAGAATTTAGTCTGGGAGGAAGTATGGAAAGTATTTTTTTTTTAACGTATAAAGTCAAAAAAATAACATACACATTAATACAGAAATGTTATTGGTCTAAAACCTTTTTTTCCCCCACATCTTTTGGCAGTGTTCCTACACAGAGACTCTTTGGTCAGAATTCTTAATATTCATTCAATCTTATTTTGAAAGTTACTTTTCTTTCAGTTTCAAAGGTGTTTTATTTGGATTTTTTGGCTACTCAGAAGATAAACTGTTATATAATTAACATGTGTTTACTAGTAGATAAATATCATTCATAAACAAAAATTTACTGGCGCTAAACCTTTGTTCTCTGTATTCAGAAACGATCTTAACAGATATATAGAAACTGTACAAGACTAAAAGACTAAAGCGATGAAAACGGTTTCTCTGTAATCTTCCTTTGTGTCTTTTTAAGTTGTAGAATCTCCACTTTGTGATTGTTTTGTTTTATTATACCCTGGTTTGTATATACTTATTTTTTCTTTTTTGTTATTGTTTTTTGATTGATTTTGATGTGTATAATTGAAAATAATTAAGAGTTAAAGATGACCGAGCTTGTAACATCCAGTCACTGCACGCGCAGACTAGTCCCACGCACCGTGACACGGGAAATACTGCTGCTCATGTCATAATACCCCTATCCTACGCGGAGTAAGTGTGGTTTCGCTCGGCGCCCGTAAGTGGAGAACACTGCAATTCACCGCGGGTTTGGTGTAGTGACTACGTTTCCAATCTTTTTTCCCAACGTGTTTAATTCTTCGCAGGAGGACTTCCGGTGTTGGCGATGTAGGAGAAAGCCGTGTTGGAGAGATCTCCCGGTTAAACTTGCAATTTATCCCTGTAAACACMGCAATTATTTTAAGAAATTTACGAATTACGGTGCTATCTTTATCCCGGTTCGGAAATGAGTAGTGTTAAGCCCAAGACAGGTAAAGCACCGAGCCCTCCGGTTACTCGTGGCGGAGCTGCTACTGTAGCCAGTAAACTTGCCAAGATGGCGGCGGAAAACCAAGTTGCAAGCAGCTCACCTGTACCCACAGGGGACGTGCCAGACGTCTTGTCACCGAGTCAGCTAGTTGTTGAACTGGAGAAACAGCGAGCCTCGCTCCGGAGCGACATGTTGACTTTAATTCAGGAGCTTAT
>QMIH01000091.1:846619-886883 GCA_003987875.1 Clarias batrachus
GTACTGAACTAGACAGAAAGATGCACAGCACCAACTGTAGGCCGAATAATCAAAATAGAAACACACCGTCTGGAAATATATGAGATTCACTTTTTGAGTTAAATTAAAAAAAAAAAAAAAATTCCACAATATTTCTTTTAGATGTGCTGTAGTTAAATAGAGCTACTATGCATAAAGAGAAACTCTAAAAGTAGACAGTTGTCCAGAAGACTGTAACAGGAAAAACACTCCATGAAATATAGTTTGTCCAAAAAGAGAGAGAAAAAAAAAAGAATTGGTTGGGCTTACTTTACAAATAGGTCATACACGTTTACGTATATTAATACATTTTAATTTGTTCAATAAATGGGTATCCTTTCAGAAGATACCTTTACATTCTCTTTACTTTACACACTGAATATGGCCTCATACTCATGTAGAATAAGCTCAACAATTTGGTTTTGGTAAACCATATTCACCGCCATGTGTATGTTCTCAATCTCAGGACGTAACAGGGTTGGGCCAAACACAATTGCAACACTCTGTGTGGTCATCCTGTTTTCCTCACCATGCTCTATTACTCTAAAAACACACATGTTATACAGACAAGCATAAGTTATTTAATTATGTTGTATAGGTATGTATATATTTTTGGTGTTTTCCTGTTTCTATATGTATGTGGATTTGTAAATGCATGTGTATATTTTGAATAGTAAAGTAGAGTCTAGCAGAAACTAGTTCTTCCCCTAGTGTCAATATTATTTGTGTACATTTATACTCACTTTCTCAGGTGTTTAAAAAGTTCCTGCATTGTATCGTGGTGGGGTTGAGGCAGCTGCTTGACTAGATCTTTGATGGCCTGCACTTTTTGTTTATAGTCTGTAATTTCTACAAACACACACAGAGTCTGACTTTACAATTTACACACTCAAAAAGTCAATTGAAATCTTGTCAACTCCTTAAAAAGTGGTGTGTTTTTTTTCCGCTGTCACTTTTATTTCCACTTATACATGAAACACATGAACACATACACGATCAGATACATAGAGTTACTTTCTACTTACTGATGGCACTGAAAAAGTCATTGAAGTAGGCATAGTTGAAGAGTGGTTCTGGAAGCTCTCGGAAAAACATCTTCAGTGCTCCAGTAGCCACATGAATGTCCTCCCATTTACTTTCTGCCAAATTTATATTCTCATCTAAGAAAGGTAGAATGAGCAAAGGTGACCGATGTATATAATACATAAGAATATGTGCATAATATACATGCAAGCAGCAGATTTATCATGTTGGGATGATAGTTCAATGCCAGTTGTGTGAAATGTATTTGACTAATGATTAAAATTGCAGTTAGATTTTAGCAGAAAGAATCAGCACCTAAAATTTAAGTTCAACCTTGTTATCTATCACACCCCAACCATTGCAGACATCAGAACCTTGCATAAAAAATGTCTTAAGTTTGGTTCGAATACATATAAAGTAGAACCTCGGTTTGCAAGTAATGCGGTTTGCGAGTGTTCCGCAAGATAAGCAAAGATTTTCAATAAATTTTGACTTGAAAAACAAGCAAGTTTTGGTTTACGAATACAGACTATCATGTAGCATGCATGCCTTCTTGTTTTGATGCCACTTTTGAAGCGCTTCTTGTCAACTCAGCCAACTCAGCCTCTCTCTTGCGCTGCGGAATTGTGGGTAATCGTCTCCCCTGCGCGTTTCTCACTGGTATAATCAACATCTGTGCGCATGTGTACTGTTTACTATAACGTTTTGACCATGTTAAATCTAGGTTCCAACAAAATAGTATATAAACTGAAAAGTTATGTACATTGGGTTTTACATTTTGAGGTAAAGATTATGACATTCTAAGGACATCAAGTCTGGTAGCCCAAGTGTCTGACACATTAACCTTTTGTCTTCATGTACTTCCTGACCACTGGGTAGGGTCCCAAGGTAAATGTGTAAATGTGAATGCTAATCTCAAGGCTAGGCTGTGCCTTTGTCTCTATAATAATGTGAAGGTCTGGGCGATACTGTCAGGCTGATTAGATTAGTACCTACACACGTGGACAAAATTGTTGGTACCCTTCGGTCAATGAAAGAAAAACTCACAATGGTCACAGAAATAACTATAATCTGACAAAAGTAATAATAAATAAGAATTCTATGAATGTTAACCAATGAAAGTCAGACATTGCTTTTCAACCATGCTTCAACGGAATTATAAAAAAAAAATGAACTCATGGAACAGGCCTGGACAAAAATGATGGTACCCCTAATTTAATAGTTTGTTGCACAACCTTTTGAGGCAATCACTGCAATCAAACGATTCCTGTAACTGTCAATGAGACTTCTGCACCTCTCTGCAGGTATTTTGGCCTCCTCACTCCTCATGAGCAAGCTGCTCCAGTTGTTTCCTGTTTGAAGGGTGCCTTTTCCAGACAGCATGTTTCAGCTCCTTCCAAAGATGCTCAATAGGATTGAGGTCAGGGCTCATAGAAGGCCACTTTAGAATAGTCCAATGTTTTCCTCTTAGCCATTCTTGGGTGTTTTCAGCTGTGTGTTTTGGRTCATTGTCCTGTTGCAAGACCCATGACCTGCGACTGAGACCCAGCTTTCTGACACTGGCCAGCATATTTCTCTCTAGAATCCCTTGATAGTCTTGAGATTTCATTGTACCCTGCACAGATTCAAGACACCCTGTACCAGATGCAGCAAAGCAGCCCCAGAACATAACAGAGCCTCCTCCATGTTTCACAGTAGGGACAGTGTTCTTGTCTTGATATGCTTAATTTTTCCGTCTATGAACATAGAGCTGATGTGCCTTGACAAAAAGTTCCATTTTTGTCTCATCTGTCCAAAGGACATTCTCCCAGAAGCTTTGTGGCTTGTCAACATGTAGTTTGGCATATTCCAGTCTGGCTTTTTTATGATTTGTTTTCAACAATGGTGTCTTCCTTGGTCGTCTCCCATGTAGTCCACTTTGGCTCAAACAATGACGGATGGTGCGATCTGACACTGATGTTCCTTGAGCATGAAGTTGACCTTGGATCTCTTTAGAAGTCTTTCTGGGCTCTTTTGTTACCATTGGGATTATCCGTCTCTTTGATTTGTCATGAATTTTCCTCCTGCGGCCACGTCCAGGGAGGTTGGCTACAGTCCCATGGATCTTAAATTTCTGAATAATATGTGCAACTGTAGTCACAGGAACATCTAGCTGCTTGGAAATGGTCTTATAGCCTTTACCTTTAACATGCTTGTCTATAATTTTCTTTCGAATCTCCTGAGACTCCTGAGAAACTCTTTCCTTCGCTTCCTCTGGTCCATGTTGAGTGTGGTACATGCCATGTCACCAAACAAGTGACTACCTGCCTATATATAGGCCCACTGACTGATTACAAGATTGTAGCCACCTGTGATGCTAATTAGTGGACACACCTTGAATTAACATGTCCTTTTGGTCACATTATTTTCAGTATTTTCTAGGGGTACCATCAGGCCTGTTCCATGAGTTTATTTTTTTAAATAATTCCGTTAAAGCATGGTTGAAAAGCATTGTCTGACTTTCATTGGTTAACATTCATAGAATTTTTTTTTAATTAATACTTTTGTCAGATTAAAGTTATTTATGTGACCATTGTGAGTTTTTCTTTCTTTGACCAAAGGGTACCAACAATTTTGCCCACATGTTTATGCATTTGAAAGGCACCGTTATGCTGATGAGATCAGGGCTAGGGAACTTTTGGTACCAGGCTGATTCCTGTACTACACTATGCTTTGTTTAGATTGTCTCCACCTCTTTGTATCCCTCCCCGTTGTAAAGTATAAACTCTCCAAAGCTGTCCGATGCAGTCCTGCGTTAAAGGCAGCGATGCGAGATTGGTACCAGGCTGATTCCTGTACTACACTATGCTTTGTTTAGATTGTCTCCACCTCTTTGTATCCCTCCCCGTTGTAAAGTATAAACTCTCCAGACCTGAGTCATAATTTTTAGACTTTGATGACTACAGTGAGTTTCTCAATAAAGAGTAACTTCTGCTGGAAAGATATCCCAACGTCTCCTGGTCTCTGATTCGACAAAGGGGAAAAAGTTCCCAACACTGTAAGATGAGAAGAGGGGAGGGGCTAATTCCTCCTCTCCTCTTACTTTAGCTTCACACACACACACACACACACACATACACACACATACACACACATACACACACATACACACACATACACAGTGCCTGCGCACACAAACAGAAACACTCATCTGTTTAGATTTATTTTTACTTTTTTTTCTTTTCTTTTTTTAAAAGGTAACGTGCAGGTTAATTAGTTTCATTTTTACTTTATATTTTGTATTAATAGTTTTCATGTATTTATTTCTGTGCCTGGGGAATGAATAATTTGAGTTTCCATTATTTCTTATGGGAAAAGTTCATTTGGTTTACGAGTGTTTTGATATACGAGTCTGCTTCCGGAACGACTGTTCGTAATCCAAGGTTCCACTGTACTCAATCATGACTTAATGATGCTTGAGAAAGCCAGCTCAACTTTCTTAGAATGTTATGTTAATGTTTGAATTATTGAGATTTATTGAGACACTCTGCTAAGAAATCTGACGCTACAATTCAATTAAATTCAATTTTATTTATATAGCGCTTTTAACAATTGACATTGTCGCAAAGCAGCTTTACACAATAAAAAGAAGTAAGTTTGTATGAAATGTGAATGTGTATGAATCAAAATGAAAAGATTGTCCCTGATGAGCAAGCCGAGGGCGACGGTGGCGAGGAAAAACTCCTGGTAATAGGAAGAAACCTTGAGAGGAACTAGACTCAACAGGAAACCCATCCTTATCTGGGTGATACCAGATTTTCACTACAGAAATATGTCTGTGAAGACAGCCCAATAAACCTAGGAAACCCTTTTAAAAAAAATTAAGAGTGAAATGGTCCTAATGGCAGTTTTTACAGTTTGACTAAAAGAATTAAACTTTTTTTCCCCCAAACTTGTCATGTAGCCTTTTTAGTTCCTTCCATTTAAGCATTCATGAGTAACATCTGTTTGAGTAAATTAGACTCTACCTCATTAAAAGTAATTGACATATGACAGCCATATTGTTTACAAATGTCAACATGTTTGTAATAATTATTGAGGTTCACACTCTACTTAATTGCACACTCTGATCTGTGTTTAAGAGAACCCCCAAAATACGGAGGAAATACAAGATACAAGATTTATGATATTTGATAAACAGATATAAGGTTGATCAGGCTCAAGAAATGAGCAAGAAAAAGAATTTTGCTTGCAAAAGTAACAGTTTATGAGACATGGACCAAAGCACAAAACCTTACCCTACTTTGCTACCTTTAGGCTCATGTGTGTCCCTTTAAATGTTCAAGAGTAGTAGGTGCATTCTATAGAAGAACACTACACGTATGGTCTCTCTTGCACTTAATGCTTGGACACCTAAAAATCCTAACAAAAAAGATTCCAGGACCAAGTGCTTTGACCCAAGATAGGAATCAGTCTTTGTACAGTACCCTCAGAAAGTATTGTACTAGCAAGAACAACTCCTTTGTTGTTCTATAAAATTAAGACATCTGGGTCTAAGAACAAAAAGAGCAATACGAGTAATTTCTTGATATTTATAACTAATGTTAAAAAGCATTGTAAAAGCACAAACAACATGATTTGTCTTTACACAACCAACTGTCAAGTAATCCAAAATATTGGATGTTGTTCTAAGACTTTCAAATGGGGTAGTACATGGGGTAGCATTATAGTTTCCCTTTAAACACATGCACACACATGCCCATGCATACACACATTATATATTACCATGATTAACAGCAAATCTTAGCTTCTGTATGACTGCCAGATTCCCACTCACTCTGTAAAGACCATCCAAACTCAAACCTAAAGTAAAAGAAAAACAGGGTTGTATTAAGTGAAGAAATAGTTACATGGTTTGGAACATTAGCCAATTGTGCTTAATCTATTAATGCAAATATAAGCATAATTTCTTCTCTCATAATTTCTGTTGTTAATTTATTATTCTATTAAAAATTACATTTTAGTCCAGACAGGCCATTTACATGTGCCTCTCTGCCAGCTATAATATTCCAGATAAACCTGAGACAGATGAATGCTTGTCCAATTAAAATAGATGCGTCTTTAACTTTAAAAAAAATGATTACTGCATGTAAAAGACAAATACTTTAATGCACACGTATCGCTACATATCGCTACGAGTAACTAATAATAGCTGAATATATTAACTGACTGTACCTTGATTCTCTATGTATTCAATACAGATCTTGACAAAGTGAGGGACAGTAGTTTTCTCTCTCTGACAGAGACTGATCAGATCACAGCCAAACACCAGATCTACACAACAAAGGGATGATGAAGGTATTGTCATATTCAAACCCCAATATATACATAAATATTGTGTGTGACTATCTTTACCTTTGATGTAACCTTTGTCTTTAACAGCCTGCAGAGAAGGTCTACGTGTAAGAAATTTTTTCAGCCTTGTTTTGGTTTTCTTCTGTTGGTCTTGGTTCTCCTTCTCAGGTTTCTCTAGTCCTGGAGATTCTGGCATGTCCTCTTCAATAGCCTCATCAGACTCCCAAGCCTTAAAATGCATGTACACAAACAGGACAAGAAAGAAGTATGTACTGTAGACATATCCTGTCCTGTCCAAAAGCACTGGAATGACAAAGGCTTTATTTATTTTATTTATTTGTGTTTTTGCTACACACTGGATACTTTTATGTTTAAAACTAAGAGATGAATATCAAACAAGAGATCCAAATTTTAGGTGTCATTTCCTGGAAGAAGCGTGGAATGTAATAAAACATTGGTGAGCATGGTGGAGACAGTCTCATAGTGTGTCCTTGCATGGCTGTTTCTGGTATGGGCTCAACAGACCCTTATTCAGCCTGTAATATACACCCAGTCTAGTACCACCACCAACCATCCTTAGCTACCCTATCCTAGAGCAATCTACAAACATGGGAACAACAGGCAATACAAAGACTATGGGAAAATTGGTGGAACGGTTGCTTACATTCACTTGAATGGATATGAATTAGGACACTTTACTTGGGCACCCCAGGACTTCCCTATTGGCAGAGTGTGGCTCATTAACCTTTATTAATAAACCTTTATTAAGAAACTAATGATAATAATAGCAGAATTAATTTAGAAGTCTACAAAAACATTTTGTTTACAGAGAAATACATTCAATTAGAAAAACACCTCCTGAAGAAGAGGCTTCAAATCCTTTAAATCCTTCAAAACAAACCATACTGCAAGAAACTGAAAAAGCATCATAATGGAAGAATGCAAAAGTTCTGTAATGTCAATGTGGAACTTGAAGTTATTTCCAAGGAAAAGAAAGCTAAAATTCTGATATAATAAATTCATTGTTTATCTTAAACACAAATGTCCTCAGTTTATAATAAAACAAAATAACTGGCCTTGACCTTCCAATATATTTGAAGGGGACTGCAGATGAAACGTGATGTGTTGCTGACCTAGGTGAGTGTATATGTAACATGGAATATATAGAGCTGTTTTTGTGTGTGTGTCTGTGTTTGTTTTCTTACATTCATATTTATGGCTTCAGTTAGAGCTTTAAACCACTCATTAATGATGCTTTCACTATCTGATTGAATAAGGAGCTCAGTTGCACGATGAGTCTTCACCTGAGAAAGATATTTTAATTAATACCAAAGAAACCTTCACATACCTTCAATGATATTCCTCAAATCTCTAAAACTGTAAGGACAGATGACCATTCTTACAAAAGATATTCCCTCAAAATGCTTATACCGTTCAAAGATTGCTGTCTAATGTGCGAATGCAAAATCTTCCACAGGTTAGAGATGTGTTGGTCAGGAACAAGTTGATTTTATGAGTTTTTAAAACTTTTAAAAGTTACGCTTTTATATGAACAGAGAGAGCCAGGTCTTATCTAAGAGCAGATTTTATTTTTGGTGCTGTTGTTTTGCACAGTTATTAAGTTTTTAATTTATTACAGTATATGGCACGCTGTCTTCTGTCACAAAGAGTCAGATGCACTTTGTTTAGAGTTTGTATAACTCAGTATAAATAAAACATTAACACACACATACACACTAACAGAAACAGTGCTCTGTAGGGATTCTTTAGAGAAAAATACAGGTTAATTTGTTTTATTTTTACATTAATATTTTTGGGCAGTGGAATGCATCGTCTGAGTTCCTATTATGAATGAATTATGCTCGATGGGATGGGATAGCAGCAATCTGGTACTCCCACTACAGCAAACTCTGAACTATGAGAAGTATGTTTCACTTCATAGTTTCAGCATTAGGCTGCTGTCATGAAATATAATAATATTTTTGTCTATGGTTCATTTAGTGTTCTATAGAGGTTAATGTCATTAACACTTGTCATTTGATGTGAATGTGATGTCATTTGGATTTGGCGCTTGCCTTTTGGAGCTATATTTAACATTAGGGAGCCAAAGACAGTGCTTGCAACCCATTTGTATTTGTTAGGAGTTTTTTCTTCTTAATTCTATGTTATGTTGTGTAAGTAATTTGGCAACAGCTGGCTGGTGGAGGTGCTACATGTGAACAGATTTTGAACCCTACAGATCACCATTTGCAGCTATATTGTCTTTTGTAATAAAATGCAAATATCAGTAGTATGAGCCAATACTCTAGATTGACCCAATAATTTCCATATTCTTACTTCGTTGTGGTCACTTTAGTTGTGGTCACGTGATGCTCGGCATCAAAACAAGAAGCGCATATGTGCAACATGATACTTGGTACTCGTAAACTAAGACTTGCTCATTTTTCAAGTCAAAATTTATGAAAAATTTTTTGCTTGTTTTGCGGGACACACGCCAAACCAGGTTACTCGCAATCCGAGGTTCCACTGTACCACCGTTTGTAAATTTGTTGCAGTGTAAATAAATTATTCATGTGAACAAGTCATTCATTCATCTATTTATCCAGTTAGTCTTACCTCTAAAACATGTTTCCTGCTGGATTTATCTTTGGATGCCTTCTCTACTGTTGCTCCCCTTAGATCTACACTAAATTCAGGCTTTGATAAGTGGCTCCCAAACTGAAAAAGAACATACAATATGTACAGTCGTGGCCAAAAGTTTTGAGAATGACACAAATATTAGTTTTCACAAAGTTTGCTGCTAAACTGCTTTTAGATCTTTGGTTCAGTTGTTTCTGTGATGTACAGAAATATAATTACAAGCACTTCATACGTTTCAAAGGCTTTTATCGACAATTACATGACATTTATGCAAAGAGTCAGTATTTGCAGTGTTGGCGCTTTTTTTTCAGGACCTCTGCAATTCGACTGGGCTGCTCTCAATCAACTTCTGGGCCAAATACTGACTGATAGCAACCCATTCTTTCATAATCACTTCTTGGAGTTTGTCAGAATTAGTGGGTTTTAGTTTGTCTACCCGCTTCTTGAGGATTGACCACAATTTCTCAATGGGATTAAGATCTGTGGACTTTCCAGGCCATGGACCCAAAATTTAAGCGTTTTAGTGGCCGAGCCACTTAGTTATCACTTTTGCCTTATGGCACGGTGCTCCATCGTGCTGGAAAATGCATTGTTCTTCACCAAACTGTTATTGGACTGTTGGAAGAAGTTGCTGTTGGAGGGTGTTTTGGTACCATTCTTTATTCATGGCTGTGTTTTAGAGCAAAATTGTGAGTGAGCCCACTCCCTTGGATGAGAAGCAGCCCCACACATGAGTGGTCTCAGGATGCTTTACTGTTGGCATGACACAGGACTGATGGTAGCGCTCACCTTTTCTTCTCCAGACAAGCCTTTTTCCAGATGCCCCAAACAATCGGAAAGAGGCTTCATCCGAGAATATGACTTTGCCCCAGTCCTCAGCAGTCCATTCGCCATACTTTTTGCAGAAGATCAATCTGCCCCTGATGTTTTTTTTTTGGAGAGGAGTGGCTTCTTTGCTGCCCTTCTTGAAACCAGGCCATCTTCCAAAAGTCTTGGCCTCCCTGTGTGTGCAGATGCGCTCACACCTGCTTGCTGCCATTCCTGAGCAGCTCTGCACTGGTGTCACTCCGACCCCGCAGCTGAATCCTCTTTAAGAGACGATCCTGGTGCTTGCTGGACTTTCTTGGACGCCCTGAAGCCTTCTTAAGAAGAATTGAACCTTTTTCCATGAAGTTCTTGATGATCCTATAAATTGTTGATTTAGGTGCAATCTTAGTAGCCACAATATCCTTGCCTGTGAAGCCATTTTTATGCAATGCAGTGATGGCTGTGCACGCATTTCTTTGCAGGTCACCATGGTTAACAATGAAAGAACAATGATTTCAAGCATCACCCTCCTTTTAACATGTCAAGTCTGCCATTCTAACCCAATCAGCCTGACATAATGATCTCCAGCCTTGTGCTCGTCAACATTCTCACCTGAGTTAACAAGACGATTACTGAAATGATCTCAGCAGCTCCTTTAATGACAGCAATGAAATGCAGTGGAAAGTTTTTTTTTTTTTTTTCGGGATTAAGTTAATTTTCATGGCAAAGGAGGACTATGCGATTCATCTGATCACTCTTCATAACATTCTGGAGTATATGCAAATTGCTATTATAAAAACTTAAGCAGCAACTTTTCCGATTTCCAATATTTATGTAATTCTCAAAACTTTTGTCCACTTCCAAGTTAGCAAATGGCAGATTGTCACTTACCCAACTGGAAGATGTAGCCTGACTTTTGGCAAAACTTAATTGGGAACCTTGTAAAAGTGTCCAAGATGAAGTCCAGTTCTTACTATGGGTGATACATGAGACATCAAAAAAGAATGAGACATCAAAAAAGAAAGAAATTGCCAAGCAGTGTGTTTTGATGATCAGTGTTGCTTGGGCAAATTTGTCCATCCAGGTACTAACCATCCAAGTACTAAGTAATATCAATGTTTCTCATTGCAGAATATTCTATATATCTAAGTGTTTTAATGAATTGATTCTTTTATTAACTTAATTGTTGTTTGAGTGTAGGGAAAGTATTCACGGCACTGGCAAGCACCAAAGATTGGGTTAATCTGTGGATACAGGTCAAGTGCAGTTTTAAAACATATTACCATTTTCCTTGGTCTGCTTTTATCTTACCGGACTTTCTTGCCATGTTCAGTGATCTTGGTTACATTTAAGAGTCCAGATTTTTCACAGGGCTAAAGAAAAAGGAGGCAAAAAAGTAATGAGATTTGGAGATGGAATATGAGTGTGACCAAAAAGTAAACAATTTGGATCATGTAAAGCCATGTATAAAAAATTAATACCCAGTTTCACATGACCGCTGTCCTCCTAGTACTAGTTAACTGTACTGCCCGGTTCTATTTTAATGCTATAAAATTGTTACAGCGAAACGATAAAATGATTGAATTATACAAAAATTTTGCACTGTTTTCAATCTACTTATTGGACAACAAACCTGGTGTTTAGATATGCAAACAACAATGACATTAAATCTGTATAAACACTGCATATACAATCACCGCATTAAAAAGATATCTATATCAGCTTTGAATGTTTAAAGTATGACATATGGCCTAACATTTGCAGCTTCATGTTTTTAAACACTTTTTAAAGACTAGAGGAAAAAATGCTGTCCACACCACTTGTATGCATAAGGCTAATTTTGCTGTGATTGCAGTCTTGACATCTCAGATACTGACAGCAAAAGGTTCCCTTTCAGTCGATTCACTCGGTACAACACACAATGTATGGGATATTACGCCCTCTCGTGTCCTGGCTGAAGCCACCTATATTCACTCCATAAAGGCAGTCAAACCTGTGGTGACATACTGTAGGTGTAGCCTCACCTATCCCTATAAGCCTTCGTCACCACGGTTGACTCTCGGTTCTTACGCTCTTCACCTCGCTGTGAACACCTTTAAGATCAGTCTTATAATGTTAAATATAGAGTTTACTAGCGGCACCTAGAAAAACTCTAAATTTACATTATAAGACTGAGCTTAAAATCAGCTTAACTGTTCCTGTTGGTGTTAGCGACTACAGCCTCATTTGGTGAGTCGTCTACCCACGGAGCGCTGACTTTAGGTTCACTATCAGTCAGAGCATTTGCGACATCTCAGTTTGATTGGTTAGCTAGTGTGAGCATGGAAGCTAAGGTGGCAAAGAAGAAGTCCACTGTTCGCCACGGTCCTCAGGAGTGCACGAGAAGGACCAGCACGAAGCGTGCCCCGTCTGTATCTGGGAATTCTCCATGCTAAGAGATCACTAGCTGAGCCCGAGTCAAGTGCACTTTGTCGCCAGCTCCAGCGTTCAACACTGGAAAGACAGGTCCTGACGGAAAGACGGGACCGAGAATCCTGGGAAAAAATACAGTCTCTCTAATCCCCTTCTTTCCAAATTATCATTTCCAGCTTTGCCTGTGTTTGCTGACAAGGATTTTACTGTCCGTCCATCCAAACATTGTAGATTCTCCTCTGCCCAGCTGGAGAAGATTTGCCGTGCTCAAGCGGGCACTGCTCGTGCGCTCCATTCCGTTATACTGCTTGAGACATATCAAGGAATGTGTTTGGCAGAGCTCAGCTCACTGAGAGCCTCAAGAGAGCCCGATATGTGCACTGCTTAATGAGGTCAGGAATGCGACATACTACATTTTGCGCATGTCTCGTTGTGTAGCTCTCTCCCTTGGGAGAGGGATGGCGAGCGCATTGGTAGCACAGAGGCATTTATGGCTCATGCTCTCTGACATCCCAGATAGAGACAGGAACGTCTACTTGGATGAACCGCCGTCTGCTGAGGGTTTGTCCGGTCAGTAACTTGATGCCATTCAGGCAAAGTTAGACTTCAAGAAAAAACAGGCTCAGGCATTGCGAGACATTATTGCGTGACAAGAGGTGAAGCCCAAACAGGCTCAAAAAAGTGACCACTCGGTCACTCGCCCGGTGAAACAACAACCTCCCGGGCAAAACCCACGGCAGTCGGCCTGGAATATGAGCCTCCAGCGACTAGGAGGAAGAATCCTCAGTCCTCCTCGCTCAGATTTTAAAGGGAGAGGAGCTCTGGCAGCAGGAAGACACTGTTTCTCCTTTCTCAATGCCGCCCAAGAGGCCGTTCAGGGAATCAGTCCCAAACGGCATTGCACTTCCCTAACACAGTCTCCCAAAGCACAATCGCCCCCCCACCCCCGCAGATAAATTCTCTTCTGAGCAAAGGGGCGATTCAAGTGGTTCCTCCTTCGGAAGCGAACTCAGGTTAGTACAGCCATTATTTTGTCGTTCCGAAGAGAGGGGGAGGACTACGTCCTATTTTGGATCGAGAACACTGAACACGTTTTTAAGAACGTACAAGTTCAAAATGCTTACACTAAGGCAACTGCTAAATGCAATAGGCCTGGGGGATTGGTTCACTATGATCGATCTCATGGACACTTACTTTCATATAGCAATCTTTCTGTGTGACAAATTTTCTGAGGTTTGCATTTGAGGGCGTGACCAACGAGTACCAAGTGCTGCCGTTCGACCTGTCGCTACCTCCCGTTCACGAAGTGCGTCGAGGCGGCGCTGACTCCTCTTCGGGAGAGAGGCAATCGTATACTGGCCTATTTAGATGACTGGGCGCAACATGCAGAAAAGCTCACTGACTCTGAGTCAACAGTTTTCATTCCTGGGTCTGGAGATATGCTCTGTTACTGCTTTTCTGCAACACAAAATTAGTTTCCCGAGTGTTTTAACAGTGTTTTATCATTAATGGGAATGATCGCTGGGCTACGATCGCTGTGGTGCCTCTCGGGCTATAGAACATGTGTGCGTATCAGCGCCGGGTGCGCTCTCCACCTATGTGCGTCATGCCACCTCAGCAGGAGGCTGACCAGGCTGTTATGCCAGGGCTCTTCGATAGGCAGGGTGTCGTTTCGCAAAGTGGTGTCAACAGATGCCTCTCTCAGCGTCTCCGCAGTGAGGGGGGCCTGGTCACAGGAACAACGCATGCTTCACATCAACTATTTGGAGCTGGTGGCGGAGTTTTCAGCTCTGATTCAACATTTTTGCCTGATTCTGACAGGCCATCATTTTCTGATCAGGACAGACAACACGACCGTGGTGTCGTATATAAACAGAGGGGGGACTCGTTCACTTCCCCTGCTGAAATCTCATTCTCTATTGCTATGGTTCAGTGTTCATCTTCTGTCACTCAGGGCCACTCACATTCCAGGGCACCTGAGTCTGGGGGCGGACCTTCTCTCCAGAGGGGGCCCGCTTGTGAGGGAATGGAGGTTACACCCATGGGTGGTAGCTCTGATCTGGGAGCCCTTTGGCAGGGCAGTAGTGGATCTTTTTGCATCCAAAGAAAATGCTCACTACCCACTATTCTTCTCCATAACAGATCGCAATGCCCCACTGGGGATCGATGCGCTGGCACACCCATGGCCCCCAGCTCTATTGTATGCTTTTTTGATTCTGCCTGTCACTGAGAGGGTGCACCAGCAGGGCTCATCCACTGGCAGAACGATTTTTAAGAGGAGTACAACGTCTGCGATCCACTGTGAGGTCCAGTGTTCTGTCTTGGGATTTATTGTTGATGCTTAAGGCCCTCTGTGGTCCTCCTTTTGAGCCAATTGAGTCTATAGATATGAAAATTCTTTCATATAAGATGGCATTTCTTCTTGCATCCAACTTGTACGCAGTTTGCTGCTAATGGTTTAAAGGTTACTCTATGGCCGAACGCGGCCTATGTACCTAAAGTTGTCTCCACTGATTACAGCTCTACGGTCTGCGCCCCTCCTTTTGCTTCTGAGGAGCAGGGAAAATTGTATAATTTGTGCCCGGTGTGTGTACTAAGGGTCTACATTGACCATACAATAAATATGCGCTTATGTGATCAATTGTTTGTCTGCTTTGCCAGTCCAGTAAAGGGTAAGGCATTGTTTAAACAACGGCTTTCCCATTGGATTCTGGACACTATTTCATTAGCTTATAGCAGCAAAGGTGTCCCATTGCTTCAGGGTGTGAAGGCATATTCAACAAGAGCTATGGCAACATCTTGGACGCTGTTCAAGGACATGCCAAGCATTTTTGTAAATAGATTAGCCTTAGGTAAAGGAGCAGATCTGGGTGACTCATGGACATAAAGTATTCTGGTGAACTGGTATGTTTAGATGCCGTCTTCCCCACTCTCATTGATCACTCAGGTTTGTTGACAGTGAGGTGATTGGTTGCTTTACATCACAGGGAGCCCTCATGTCTGTGTTTCCTTATGCCTCTCCCTCTTATTTATGCTGTTATAGTTAGTCCTGCCGGAGTCCCTGCTTGCACTCTGCACTAAATATACTTTCACCTTATACATGATGACTGTGACCATACCTAACTGCCATCGCTCCTTATTTTCTGTTCTCTCCTCTTCTGCTCTCTCCTCTCTCTCTCTCCTTTCCCTCTTTTCCCTCTCCCTGTCTCTCTGTCGAGCTATACATGTCGCTCCTGAGTTGCCAGTGATCCAGACCCCTCTGCCCTCTGGACCCGTCTAACCCGTCCTGGAGTCCTGCTTCTGGGTGGAGATCTCGTCGCATGGATGCCCTGTGCGGTCTGCCTGGATTCGTGTGGTGGCTGGGGATGGTTTCCACGAAGACTGTCCTGTCCTCGATTGATGCTGACAGCTGTTCTCTGGGGACCTGTGACTTCAGTTGTTCGATAGCTCAGGACTGGAATTTCCTACAGTCTACCTGAGCCTCCAGGAACAAACTGGACTCCTTTTAATTTAAATTTTAACACATCTCCTGTTATACTGAACTTCCAGTCTTACACATTATTATGCTGCTCAATCCCTGCTATCCGTCATCACCCAGATGAGGATGGGTTCCCTGTTGAGTCTGGGTCCTCTCAAGGTTTCTTCCTATTACCATCTCAGGGAGTTTTTCCTTGCCACCGTCGCCCTCGGCTTGCTCATCAGGGACAATCTTATCATCTTGATTCATACACATTGCATACAAACTTACTTTTTTTGATTGTGTAAAGCTGCTTTGCGACAATGTCAATTGTTAAAAGCGCTATATAAATAAAATTGACTTGACTTGACATGTCCGTAGGTGATATTTGCACGGCAGCCAGTTAGTCTACACCACACACTTTTGTCCGGTTCTACCGTCTTGACATAACGGCCCTCTCGGTGGCCCATTGTGTCCTCTCTGCAGGGTCCATTATGCAATAGCTATCAAGGTTCTTGTTCCTAACTTGTACCGAGTGAATTGACTGAAAGGGAACGAATGGTTATGGCTATAACCTCTGTTCCCTGAGGGAGAGGAACAAAGTACAACACATTGCTGCCCCGCCACTCAGTTTAGCTCGGCGAAGAACGGCTGTCGAACTGAGAGTCAACCGAGGTGACGAGGGCATATAGGGATAGGCGGGGCTACACCTACGTCACCACAGGTTTCACTGCCTTTACGGGGGTGAATATAGGTGGCTTCAGCCAGGACACGAGAGGGCGTGATAGCCAATACGTTGTGTGTTGTACCTCGTCCCGCTCCCTCAGGGAACAGAGGTTATAGCCATAAGCATTTGTTTTGTTTTGCATTACCCCTAACATTTTTTAAATTAAATTAAACTAATTAACTGTAAACTGTTTTACAGTAAATAAAAGTTTAATAAAAAAGTTTTTTGAATTCCACATATCCCAGTTTACCCATTGTTAAGCATTGTATAAATGCATTTATTTACCAATTTACTAATTATTCAATAACTAATTTGAAACAAAAAGACAGAACTATTTAAGTGAAGGAGTTTTGGTAAAATATAACGAAAAAGCAAAAACTTTTTATACTAACCGAATGAGGACGTTTGGGGGAGCAAGGGTCAGACAATTCTGAATCTGGGGTGCCAGGTTTTGAAGGTTCCTAAAGAAGAAATCAGCAAACACAATTTATATATACATACAGTACTGTATGGCTAGCCTCAGTAGATTGGTTGATACCTACTTATACTGCCAAATATTCACTCGCCTACCTATGCCAGGTGCATATGAACTTGGGTAACATCCAATTCTTAATCCATAGGACTTCATATGATTTTGGCCTGCCCTTTGCAGATATAATAGCTTCAACTCTTCTGGGAAGGTCAAGGTTTAGGAGTGTATATATGGAAATTTTAGACCATTCTTCCAGAAGCACATTTGCGAGGTCAGACACTAATGAAGGCCTGGCTTGCAGTCTCCGCTCTAATTAATCCCAAAGGTGTTCTAGAGAGTTATGGCCAGTCAAGTTCTGAACCAGAGCTATTGAAATTTATTGTACAATAATGAGTCAAAAGATGAACAGTGAAACAAGTTCACTAGCTGACAATTTTATTTGTACAAAGAATGAACTGTTATACATTCTATTTCTGTTTGTATCTGTTTATCATTAAAAAGAAACACATTAGGACTTCCACTTACGCCCGCATGGAGTAGACAGCAGAAAGGGAGCTCCTCTGATTATTTAATATTGATATATACTTAGACAGGACATATTTCCACAAAAACTGAAAGTAAGGTTAACCATTAGACTACTTTGGAAGACGTATTCGAGATGAAACAAAGTTTGATCAAAAAACTAGTGCAGAAAACGCCTGAGCCACATCTATGGAGAGTGGCGGAGAAGAAATGGTGGATCAGGCGCAAGAGCTAAGTTCAACTATTTCTCTTAAAACTCTCCAAACAGAACTCCAAGCACACCGAAAAGCAGTTACAGGGGACATTCAGACTCAAATTGAAAACCTACAAGAAGAAATTAAGAAAGATCGGGAAGAAACGAAAGGAGATATTAAACGACTTCGGGAAGAACTTTTCACGGAAATATCGAATCTGCATAAAGAACATGTGAACTTTAAACATAACTGTACAGAGATTGAGAAATAGCCAAGTTAGCGATCACTATAAACGGTCCAGGCACACATTTGATAATCTGCAAGAGGCTGAAAAATTTGTGAAAGAAAAGATACTTCCCAATGTCGACAAAGAAAAGGTTTAATTAATCTACTGAACCTACAATTGACTGATTTAATTGTCCTTTTTTTCTCTTTCTCTCTCCGTTTGCACTGGCATATGGTTAACCCATAAATAATGTAAATAATTAAAATAGTATAACATGGTAGACTAAGGAACAACATCCTGTTTAATAGGAGCTTAGTGGTAAGTCAAGTGCCCTTGTTTGTTGAAAGTGTTCTGGGCTGTGTGCTTTTTTTTTGTTCTACAGTTGGGAAAAGAATGGGAGGGTTGTTTTTTCACACAGGGTTTTTTTTTTGTTTGTTTTTTTGTTTTGTTTCTCCCTGGGGTTTCTTTTCTTTTTTCCTTTTTTGAATTGATATCAGATGTTTAAACTTTAACTATGACGAGAAACTTAAATAATACTCAGATTCATGATTCTGTAAAATTTGTCTCATGGAACTGTAAAGGTCTTAATGAGCCTGTTAAATGGGGTAATGTTTTATCCTACCTTAAAAAAATTGAATGCTGATATTTTATTCCTACAAGAGACTCATTTGAAAAATGAGGATAGACATAGACTTCGAGGAAGATGGGTGGATTATGTATTTCATTTAATTTTAATCTCAAATCGAGAGGAGCAGCTATATTAGTTAAAAAAAAATTCTCCTTTTTCTCTGATAAAGTTATTTCAGATGTCAAAGGACTATATGTGACAGTGCAGGGGAAATTATATAATTCACCAGTTATTTTAGCCAGTAATGTGATGTATACGCACCTAATGTGGATGACGAACAATTTATTTCTGCGGTTCTGAACAAATTGCCCAACTTAAACACACACAATTTAATAATGGGAGGAGATTTTAACTTTGTTTGTAACACATCTCTAGAGAGATCATCAAAAAGGCAAATACCATTATCTAAATCGGCTTAATTCTTTTTCCAAAACTTACGGAGTTGTAGACCCATGGAGGTTTAAATTCCCAAATCAACGTAAATATTCATTTTCATTCATCTCTTACTCTAGGATTGATTTTTTATGATAGACTTTGAACTAGTATCAAAAATAAAGTATTGTGATTACGAGCCTATAGTTCTATCAGACCATAGCCCAGTGGTTCTTCATCTATCTTTCGAGAATAAATCAAGTGGACGAACACGGAGACTCAATAATAATTTATTGACGGATAAAACCTTCATTGAGAGAATTAATGATAGCATACAAATGTATTTATCTACAAATAATACAACTGAAGTGACAAAATCCACTCTCTGGGAAGCATTTAAGGCGTTTATAAGGGGATGTATTATTTCATACGGTGCTTTCGCTAATAGACAAAATAGAGAACAAAGAAAGAAAATAACAGATGAAATAGCCTCAGTTGATCGTGAAAATGCAATTTCCACCTCGGCAGAATTATACAAGAAACGAATATCACTCCAAACGGAGTTTCAAACACTCTCCGCACGAGAAACAATTAATAACTTAAAGAGGACTAAAGTGACTTTTTACGAGCACAGAGAAAAAACTGGCCAAATTCTTGCTCGGCAAATCAGAAAAGAAGCTGCATCACGATTGATTACAGAGATCAGGATGGAGTCAGGAGATCTTACACACGACTCGGGTTTTATTAAAGATAGACTTATTTGTTTCAATATTAGAAGATTATTCAATATCATTTATTCCCCACCACCAGATCCTAAGTGTTCCGAAATACTTATCTCACTTGATGCAGAAAAGGTTTTTGATAGGGTGGAGTTGAAGTATCTCTTCTCCACCCTATCAAGATTTAGATTCGTCCCTAAATTTATCTCAATGATTCGGCTATTATATATAAACCCCCAAGCCTCAGTACAAACGAATGGAATAAATTCTGAATACTTTCCACTTAATCAATCCACGAGGCAGGGATGTCTTCTTTCCCCCCTTTTATTTGCTATTGCCATAGAACCCTTGGCCATTGTTCTTCGTGCTCCTAATAGTTATAAAGGAATAACAAGGGGACAGAAAGAACATAAAGTGTCACTTTATGCGGATGATCTCTTACTATATATAACTGACCCTTCAAAATCAGAAATAGAAAATCATTCATGCTCCCCCTCTTCATGGCCTGGACTAATTTATTCATCTTTACTATCCTCTTCTAAATTTWAGATTTCCAATCCTGTAGTAAAACATTCCTTAAAAATTTGGTTACAAGTAAGAAAACACTATAAATGGCATGCAGGCTCAATCAAAGCCCCTCTAACTGCTAATCATTCTTTTCCTCCCTCTGTCCTAGACGCATCATTTACTACTTGGTATGTAAAAGGAATATGTACATTTAAAGATCTGTTTGTGGAAAGGGTCTTTTCTTCATTTCAGCAACTACAACAGAAGTCAGACTTACCAAAATCTCAGTTTTTCAGATATTTGCAAATACGCAACTTTATCCAAAAAAACTTTCCATCATTCCCTGAGGAACCMCCAGATTTACCAATGGACTYACTGTTTTTGRACAACCCATCTATAAAAGGCGGAATATCTACGATTGTGTTGAAACTTTCCCACTTTGAAAGTGATGTCTCATTGGAATACATTCGGGAAGCTTGGCAGAAAGACCTCAGTTTAACCATTTCAGCAGAACAATGGGATGGAGCGCAAAATTTGGTGCATTCTTCTTCAATTTGTGCCAGACATGGACTTATTCAGTTTAAAATTTTACATAGACTCCATCTTTCTAAAGAAAGACTTTCTAAGTTGTTCCCAACTATAGATTCTTCCTGGGACAGATGCGGTCAACTGGAAGCCTCAGTGGGACACATGTTTTGGAATTGTCCGAAGATATACGAATACTGGTGCTCAATCTTTCAACCTCTGTCAGACATTATGGAAAGACCTGTCATGCCGGATCCATTATTGGCGCTTTTTGGTATTAAAGAGGAGGACTTGAATGAAAACGACAAGTCAACACTCTTTGATCGTATTTGTTCTACTTCGGGCACAACGATTGATTCTGCTGAATTGGAAACAGAAAAAAACCCCAACACACTTTGCTTGGTTAAGAGGAGTCATGCAATATTTGCAACTAGAGAAAATAAGACTGGCAATAAAAAACAAAGTGTATAAATTTCAGAAGATCTGGAAATGTTGCATAGATTTCTTTGAAAGTAATAAAGTGTTATTTCCATCTGGTATAGATCAATGAACCCCCCCTGGGTTTCGTTGATCTATACCAGATTCTGAGTTATTTTGGGTACTTTAAACACATTGTTGGGTTGCTCATGTTGGGTCAAATGAGATGTAGTGAGTCATTTACAAATTAACACCTGGTTGGGTTATTTTGAACCAACAACTAGTTTATTCATTATTATCTGGTTTCTCCAAACGACAGCGTGCAAAATGTTCTAAATATTATTGTTATTGTGTTAAAAGTTGTCACGACATGCGTCTGTGATGGACGTGCGCCCAAATCAATATCGCTCCTCACTCATTAGCTAGGCGGCCTCTCCTTGGGATTAGGGAATTAGGGACGGCTGGTGAGCTATCGCCGCTAATGATCTTCCTGCTCTATAAAATACAGCAGGGAGTGTAGCTCGAGGTCTGTTGGAAGACTGGACTTCATTGCTGTCATTAAAGGAGCTGCTGAGATCATTTCAGTAATCGTCTTGTTAACTCAGGTGAGAATGTTGACGAGCACAAGGAGATCATTATGTCAGGCTGATTGGGTTAGAATGGCAGACTTGAAATCATTGTTCTTTCATTGTTAACCATGGTGGCCTGCAAAGAAACGTGTGCAGCCATCATTGCGTTGCATAAAAATGACTTCACAGGCAAGGATATTGTGGCTACTAAGATTGCACCTAAATCAACAATTTATAGGATCATCAAGAACTTCAAGGAAAGAGGTTCAATTCTTGTTAAGAAGGCTTCAGGCCATCCAAGAAAGTCCAGCAAGCGCCAGGATCGTCTCCTAAAGAGGATTCAGCTGCGGGATCGGAGTGCCACCAGTGCAGAGCTGCTCAGGAATGGCAGCAGGCAGGTGTGAGCGCATCTGCACGCACAGTGACGCGAAGACTTTTGGAAGATGGCCTGGTGTCAAGAAGGGCAGCAAAGAAGCCACTTCTCTCCAAAAAAAACATCACGGACAGATTGATCTTCTGCAAAAAGTATGGCGAATGGACTGCTGAGGACTGGGGCAAAGTCATATTCTCGGATGAAGCCTCTTTCCGATTGTTTGGGGCATCTGGAAAAAGGCTTGTCCAGAGAAGAAAAGGTGACGCTACCATCAGTCCTGTGTCATGCCAACAGTAAAGCATCCTGAGACCATTCATTTGTGGGGTTGCTTCTCATCCAAGGGAGTGAGCACACTCACAATTTTGCCCAAAAACACAGCCATGAATAAAGAATGGTACCAAAACATCCTTCAACAGCAACCAACAACAGTTTGGTGAAGAACAATGTATTTTCCAGCACAATGGAGCACCGTGCCATAAGGCAAAAGTGATAACTAAGTGGCTCTGGGACCGAAACGTTGACATTTTGGGTCCATGGCCTGGAAACTCTCCAGATCTTAATCCCATTGAGAACTTGGTCAATCCTCAAGAGGCGGGTGGACAAACAAAAACCCACTAATTCTGACAAACTCCAAGAAGTGATTATGAAAGAATGGGTTGCTATCAGTCAGGATTTGGGCCAGAAGTTGATTGAGAGCATGCGCAGTCGAATTGCAGAGGTCCTGAAAAAGAAGGGCCAACACTACAAGTACTGACTCTCTGCATAAATGTCGTGTAATTGTCGATAAAAGCCTTTGAAACCTATGAAGTGCTTGCACCGAAATAACTGAAACAAAGATCTAATATCAGTTTAGCAGCAAACTTTGTGAAAACTAATATTTGTGTCATTCTCAAAACTTTTGGCCACAACTGTACATACATAGCGCACCGCCTAAATCCTTACAAGAAAGAGATGGACCATAGAGAAGTACTCTATCACAGTGAATTTAGCTTACTACTAAAAGGAACTAAAAACTCCACCTCCCACCCCACCCTTCTAACATTGATCAAATTGTTTGTGGAAGGTACATAAAAAAAATTTAAAAAAGGCATATTATACATGAGTAACATTTACAGTCATAATATCGAACTGGCTGGGACAGAGATAAAAATTTAAACAAGCTGTACATGGACCAACAACCAAAAGAGACATTATAAAATAAATAATAAAATAAAATAAATAAATGAACATACATTCATACGTCTTGTAGAGGTCTATATCAGTTTAGTCTATCTGCAAAAATAGTATTAATGGTTCCCAAATCTTTTTAAAAATTTACATTGTAAATCTCTCAAAGTGAATCTCAGTTATTCTAAGTGTAGCATATTTCCAAGTTCTCTAGCCCACATTTCAAAGGTAGGGACAGCATCAGATTTTCACATTTGTAAAATTATTTATTTTATTTTATTTTGTAAAACACTTACAGTATAGAATTGTTTGTGTTTGGTTTCTACTGCAAGAACTGTCCTTTGCACCTAAAAGTCCAATATCAGGTTCCAGATTCATTGAATACACTCCAGAAAGAAATTTAAATATAAAATACTAAGAATGAAACAAAGTTCCTTTTGACACATTGCACTTATTAAAACATGAAGAGATTGTTGGAAATATTTTATGAAGTTTTGATTTAGAATAATGGAGCCTGTGAATGACGTTATATTGGATCAGATGATGTCTTGTGTTTACAGAACATGAATGTACATTACTCAAGCATTCATCCCACCTTTCATCACTAATGTTAATACCCATTTCCTCTTCCCAGTCCTGTTTTATTTTGTCTGTACTTCTATCCACCTATGTATCTAACCTATACATTAGCTTGTATAGGTTAGATACATTGCCAATAATTCCAGGGTGTAGATTAACAATTGTATCTAATGTAGGATCCAACCTCTCAGTTTCGAAGTCTTTAATATGTTAAAATCTCTAAATTGCAAAAAAAAAGTTTGAGGAAGTAAGGTTGCAATTTTGTTTTAGCTGTTCAAAGGAGCTAAATGTTCCTTCTTTGTAAAGATCTTGAATTGTTAAGATGCCTTTATCTTTCCATTTAGAAAAAAAAAGATCATTTAATCCGGGAGGGAATGCATGATTCTTGCAAATTGGAGAATCTAAATACATATCCGAAATTTTCAAATGTACTTTAATTTGTTTCCATGTTTTAATTGAATTAGAAATAATTATATTACTTTTGATATTTTTTGTATCTATTTTAATAGAACTGTTAAGCAGAGCTGGTAATGAGGTCATACTGCAAGAAGCATTCTCTATAGCTAACAATTCAGGCTCATCTCTTTGTTCCACCATACAAATCCTTCTCCACCTGTGTGTTTAAATTAGTTGCCCAAAAAATAATATTTAAAATTGGGAAGACCAAATCCTCCTAGATCCTTTGGTTCTTTTAATTGTTTTTTATTATTCCTAGTAATCTTATTAGCCCAGATAAATTGATTCTAGCTTATTGATTCTAGATGTTTAAAATAACATGGGGAAATAAAGAAAGGAATAGCTTGAAAAACAGAGAAATCCTGGTAATAGAACCGTTTTTATAGCATTAATCCTTACTACCATGGACATAGGGTGTGTCTTTCAAAAAAACTAATATCATTAAGCTGGTCTACATTTATTTATTTATTTATTTTTTTCAAATTTAGTTGTAATAATAAATTAGGCTTTCTAGTGATCATTATACCCAAGTATTTAAAGGAATTATTGGCTATCTTAAATTGAACTTTTTCTAAAAATTCTTCATCTAGGTCATCAGAAATGGGCATTAGTTCGCATTTCCCAATTCATTGTAAAACCAGAAAAACTAAGAAATGTATCAATAAGATCAAATAATGGGGGTATAGATTTTTAAGGGTTGGGGATGTACAAAAGTATATTGTCTGCGTACAATGAGAGATGTTGATGTCTTCCTTCAGTCATTATCGGTCTTATACTGAGATGTTATACTGAGAGAATACTAGCTGCCAGTGGTTCCATTGATATTGCAAATAAGAAAGGAGAATTTTGTAATTTAATTTATTTAAATTTTGTAAAGTACTGTAATTTTAGTACTGTGATTATTAAGTCGTTTAACTACAATGTTACACTTGATTTCATCCGCTACTACGTGCAGCTCAAGGATTAATGAGCGGCGGCTCATTAATCCTTGAGAGAATGAACTAAGGCCTGAGGTGTCGGTTTATAGTTATATAGCGCCACTCAGCGGTAACAGCCAGCAAATGTACAAACCCAAATGCTGTTGCCGTGAGACGCAACGGTGAAACTAGAGTACCGCTTGTCTACCATCTGTATGTTACCCTCACCACGGTACTACAAAAGCTACAAACCGGGCAGGGTTAAGATTAACATGCATCCTTGGAGACACGTGAAGCCAGTCAACATAGTCAACTGATACACATGCCATGTCACAGAGCAGTATTACATCCTTAGTGGAAAACATTACTACACAATCATGAGATTATAAACAACCAATATTAGATTTAATTTAGATTTAATTATTAAATTCCATTTAGTGGCTGTTCAGTGTAAATGTCATTAATGAGGTGATTCTGATCATTTCAAATGGAGAACAGCTGTTTCTGTAGGATTTTCTTAACATCATCTTGCATCAAGTTTTTTTTCTGTTGGTAAAAGGCAATTGCTTGAAGCGAGACAGTATAATATTGACAAATGGCGAGCAGTATAAATTTCAATAAGTGACTTTTTTGGTGACTGAAAGTGCAGATTACATCCTCAAAGCTGGCCATTGATCAGAAAAGAAAAGCTGATTTAAAAAAACATGAATTTAAGAGTGAGCGCAGGGAAAAACATGCATTTGTGCTCCGCGTGGGAAGCAGAAACCCAATGTGTTTAATCTGCAATGAGATGATAACAATCATCAAAAAGGGTAATGTGAAATGCCATTGTGAAACAAGCATGCACAATTCGAACAAAATTACCCTCAGAACTCAGAGGTAAGGACCATAAAAATAAACCAGCTGAAATCATCCTATGAAGCTACAAGTGTAATAGATCAGCCACACAACAGGAGTGGGCAACAGAAGCCTGACTAAGAGTAGCATGGGTCCTGGGAAAAAACAAGAAACCCTTCTCTGCTGCTAAAGTAGTCAAAGAGTGCATGAGTGAAGTGGTGACTGCTCTGTTTGAAGGGACCCTTCCCTCGCCTCGTTTTACACAGCAACACTCCTGCTCCCTCTCCCCACCTCACTTTTTAAGATTCACAACAAACACACACACACACAACGTGAGACAGTGACACCCGGTGTCAAAATAAGAGTCGCATATGTGATGCATGATACTCGGCGCTCGTAAACTAATACTTGCTCGGTTTTCGAGTAAAAAATTATTTAAAATCTTTGCTCGATTTGCAGAACACTTGTAAACCACATTACTCACAATCCGAGGTTCCACTGTATTATTATTATTATTAGTAGTAGTAGTAGTAGTAGTAATAGTAATAGAAGTAGTAGTGCTGTGAATTTATTATTATTGTTATTGTAATGCACCCGTGCGTGTGCAAAAATCCGAAGTACAATAAAGAATACAAAAGTGTATGATATACACAGTCTTTTGCAAAGTGAAAGTGAGTTGCACGTGCACGCCTTTTGATCAAAAGGATGATAAACGTGCGCAGATATGAGCAGATTTATCAATAAAACTGACATACTCCCCCAGAAATGCAACAAACAAATATATAGGCTAAATACAACACGCTTCAAGGAGAACACGCGCAGACCCCCAGTTACTGTAATCCCTCTTCTCACCTTTCATTCACAATAGGTGTGAAGTTATCAAAACGATTTCGCTGATGGGGGAATTGGCAGAATCCAGGGGTTCAAAATGAATTAACAAGACTTAACAAGAATTTCTCCAGCAAAACATAAAATAAGTAGAAATAAAATGTTTAATGGTACCAATTAAATCAGACTTTGTAGTTGGATTTGATACTTAATAATTCACACTCTAACTTTAGATGGGCTTTCTTTTCTATCTAGTGCAATAGTAAAATACCTTGGTGTGATTATAGATTCTAGTCTTTCATTTGAAGCTCATGTAGATAATATTACCAGGATAGCATTTTCACCTCAGAAAAATTGCTTAAGGAATATATTGTCACTAAATGATGCAGAAAAACTAGTTCATGTTTTTATCACCTCTAGGTTGGACTATCGTAACTTACTGTCTAGGTGCATAAACAAGCTTCAGTTAGCCCAGAATGCAGCGGTGAGAGTCGTCACTAGAACCTGAAGATTTGAACACATCACCCCTATTTTATCCACACTTCATTGGCGCCCTGTAAAATTTTGCATCGATTTTAAAATACTATTTTTGACATATAAAGCATTAAATGGTCTCGCGCCGCAGTATCTGAGTGAACTGTTAGTGTCTTATGATCCGCCACACCTACTTCTATCAAAGGATGCAGACTGCTTGTCAGTACCATGTTAATACATGCCTTTTGAGGACTACACCAGGGAGCCGAGCTTTTTCTTGCAAAGCCCCAAAGTTATGGAATAGCCTTCCAAATAGTGTTCGGGATTCACACACAGCCTCAGTGTTTAAGTCTAGGCTAAAAACTTATTTATTTAGCCAAGCATTTTTGCGTAATAGATTGCGTATTGTCTTAGGTAAAGGAGCAGATCTGGGGGACTCATGGACGTAGAGTATTCTGGTGAACTGGTATGTTTAGATCCTCCCCACTCTCATTGATCACTCAGGTTTGTTGACGGTTAGGTGATTGGTTGCTTTACATCTCAGTTCCCCCTCATGTCTGTGTTTCTTTCTGGCTCTCCCTTTTAGTTATGCTGTCATTGTTAGTCCTGCCAGAGTCCCTGCTTGCACTCTACACTAAATATACATTCACCTTATACATTATGTGACTGTGGCCATACCTAACTGTTATCTCTCCTCTTCTGCTCTCCCTCTCTCTCTCTTTCCTTCTTCCTGTCGAGCTACACATGTTGTTCCTGAGCTACCAGTGATCCAGACTCTCTCTGCCCTCTGGACCTGTCTGACTCATCCTAGTGCCCTGCTTCTGGTTGGAGATCTTGTCACATGGATGCCCTTGTGGTCTCTTTGGAATGCGTCTGGGGACGGTTTCACTCTGCCATGAAGATGGTTCTGGCCTCACATGATGTTGACAGCAGTTTCTCAGAGGACTTGACTTGGCTGCAGTCGCTCGATAATTTGGGACTGGAATTTCCTAGAAGTCTACCTGAGCCGCCAATAACTACCTGGACTCCATATTAACATCAATTGACATCAACTGTAATACTGAACTGCCTGCCACCTAACATACAGAATGAATGCAGATCAATTCCTGCTTTCTGTTTCACCCAAATTAGGATATGTTCCTGTTGAGTCCGGTTTCTTCCTATTGCCACCTCAGGGAGTTTTTCCTTGCCACTGTCGCCCACGGCTTACTCATCAGGGACTATCTGACCATTTTTGATTCAAACAAATTTCATACAAACTTCAATAATTATTTTGATTGTGTAAAGCTGCTTTGCGAGAATGACAGTTGTTAAAAGCACTAGACAAATAAAACTGAATTGAATACTTTGAGTGTAATTAATACATTTACTGATTATATTCAGATTTTGTAAAATAACGAAACCCGTTTCCTTCCTAGACCTTTTATCCGCATCACAATTCCATTTTAACGAAGATATGTTGGCATTACAAAAACTATATAAAAAACTTATTATGCATTTTAAAGCACAATTTAGGGCATCTCATTTCATTATTGTGAACATAATATGAAGGACATACATGTTGTATACACGCATTCATCATGAAACATCTATTGTAAAACAAAATAAAATTCATGTTTGCTTCAGCATTGGAAACAATATTGTTTTAGGCTAACTAGCAATTCTTCGTTGTACTTAGTCTGGCTTTTAGATAGAAGGCCTTCCATGCGACATCTGGCAGATATTCAATGAAGCGCCACACATTTATTTAAATTCTTAAATGTTGCTTGAGGGATTTTGCGACTAATTGCGGCCTTTCACAGGAAAAAGCGCTCATTCTTAATGGCCACATCTGTAGCACTGCAGGAATCTCATTGTGACCTTGTCACCTTCTGGACAAGGATGGTTACTTCAGTAGGTGTTCCTCTCCAGCAGAAGATGGCCCTTCAAATTCTCACAATGTTTCCCTCAACTTACTGAATCTGCCTTTTCAACTATGAACATGGTGAAAAACACATACACCCTCACCAATTAACATTTACATCAGTGCCTCCGCCTGGCCCTCACACCTTTTTATGCCCAAGTTCAAGCAACTGGTGGCACAAAGGTGCTATCACCTTTCACACTAAAAGGCCTACCATGTCATTTATTTTGTGTATTGTTCAAAAGTTTTGGGATTGCCTTTTTTGTAGTTCTCTATTTGGAATTTAACCGTCATTTTTCTGGACCTCGAACTGAATGGAAATTTGGTAAGTGTGTAACTTAGCGGTTAGATAATTTAATTCCCGGGTTACACTAAAAGGGGATCTGTAATCTAGCCTCTGGTGAAGCATTAGCCGCTCAGAACAAGAAAAGACGCCAACCACAAAAACAACAAACCAAAGTGTATTAAACAATAACTAAACAAAAGAGGTGCACCAAAACCAATAAAAAAAACAATAAAAATAATATTTAAAGAAATAAATATATACAGTAGAACCTCAGTTTGCAAGTAAAGCGGTTTGCGAGCATTCCGCAAGTCGGGCAAAGATTTTTAATAAATTTTGACTTGGAACAAGAACAAGTCTTGGTTTACGGGTACCGAGTATCACGTTTCACGCATGCGCTTCTTGTCGTGACGCCGAGCGTCACGTGATCACAACTCGGCCAATGATTTTTCTCTCTCTTGCGCTGCAGAATTGTGGGTAATTGTCTCCCCTGCTCGGTGTTAGTGTGCGTCTCTCACCAATATAATCAATATCAGTGCATGTGTGTACTGTTTACTATAACACTGTGACCATGCGTGTGTGCGTAAAACATTTTATTTCGTGTTTGTATGTGTGTGTGTGTGTGTGTGTATAGCGCGCGTGTACTGTTTATTATAACAAACTTTTGTGCACGCATGTAAAGCAAAATAAAGTCTCATTAGAGAGGTCCAAGATCCATTTTCTCTGTCTGTATCAGCCTGCACGTTGTGTGTGTGCGCATCATTTGACACCGTGTCATTTTCCTGTTTAAGTGGAAGAAGCCATTGCCACCAATGTTTTTTGTTTTATTATTACTTTTTGCTCCTGTTGCAGAGAAGTTCATACGCATGTTCTTTTAAAAATGTCTATCAGAAACTGTTCCTAATTTTTCTTCTTCTTCAGCTATTTCAGAGAATAATTCATTTAACAGCAAGAAGTTTTACTTTGTTTATTGGTGAAGCTGTGTACAGCCATGATAATTTAACATCACTCCAAAAAACTTTGAAGGAACGAAGAAGTAAGAACATCATTCCCAGTCGAATTCTTATTGAAAGAAATAAGGGTTCCCCTTCCATTTTTAGTGATGACCTAGATGCTATAGTATGATAGTATCATGCCATACATTAATTAGTCCCCCTATTTTTTACATACTGCCCTAGATTTAAAAGAAGTGCAATCTACGGTAACTTGCGTATGAAATTTCTCTGCCTGTGTACTTGTGCAGCTCTTGCAGCAAAATTCTTTTGTAAGCAATATATATATATAGTGGGAAAAGATTTATGTATTCTTAATAAATATTGCATTAATAATAAACTGAAATAAGTATCCTTTAAGATTTTGTTGGATGTTGACTATAAGAGTGGACGCAAGCGCACTGTGACTGAGCATAGAAGACGATCACCCACAATCCCGTAGCGCACAAGAGAGAAGAACCATTGGCTTAGTTGTTATCACATGACACTTGGCAGACAATACGCATGCATACTACTCGTATATCTAACCTCGCTCGTTTATTGAGATAAAATTGATTAAAAAATTTTTGCTCATCTTGCAAAATGCTCGCAGTTACTCGAAATCCAATGTGCCTCTGTAATAATGTTCAAATAAATGTATTTGATGTGATTATCTGAAATAGTGTGGCAGATTTGCACCTTGACTGAAAAATCTTGTTTTTTTTAAAAAAGCGAACCATTAAGGCATAAGGTTTTTTATAGCGTATAGTGTTATATCCACTAGTAACTAGAATATTTGTTCTAAAATAAAGAAGGTAAAAACATATGCAGACAATGCAAAGAAAAAAACAGCAGCAGAGAAGAGTTCTAAACCATCTAATCTGTGTGCATTCACTCACTAAACAGAAAGAAGCAGAGGTATAACAACCTTTTCCAGGACATTTTTTTTTCTCAATTTCCATATGTTTTCCATGATGTGTGGGAATCATATATTTTTAATTATTCTCTAAATATCTGGCACTAAAACATTGTTTGCATGATTGGCTGTATTTCTTTTTATATAAAATGTGTTAACTCTTTCATGCTTCTGTCTCCTCTTTCATCTGAAATGAACATTCTCCTTCATTTTTAAAGATGTCAGTAGTCGCACCATGTTATGTGTATGTATATACTTTGCATGTTGACGTGTGTCTACATTTTTGGCCCCCTCTGTACATGACACCAGAAGTTTGGCCAAACATATAAAAACATAAATGTTTAAATGCTTTAAACAGAGAACAGACACCCAATGTGTCTCTCTGGCTATTGGTAAAGCTCAATCACAATGCAAATAGGCATTTTGGTACAGTGATAATCATATCAGGTGATCCCATGATTACCATCCCTAGTAATCAGTCTAAACAATTTTCCCCTAAATTAATTCTCAAAACTGTATTCAGTTTTTCCTCATGATGTTTCAGTATCTGTAGTTTTAAATGAAACGTTCCTGAATTTCCCTTTTGTGGAAGTTATGGAAGCCTGGCTATAAGTATCCCTTTTTACTAAAGAACAGAACAAATATAAGCTAATTCCCACCCATTGTGAGGCTTTTCCAAATCACATTTCTGATGAGCAAAACATGCAGGGAAAAACAAAACGGTAACTTTTTCTCATGAGTAGACACTCTGCAGTTTGTATATCAACATCAAGTCAAATAAGATAGGTCCTTATTAATTCTGTAGTAAATTTGAATGTTCCAGCAGGATTACACACCACCATACAGCTGTACCATACACATTAGACAGTAAACAAGACACAAGTACAAAAGAGACAAACTACCCAAGTCTGTTCAACAATACAAAACACCATACAACCCCCCTTGAACCACACAATCCTCCAACGTAAGGTAAAATGTGTTACAAATAAACCTTTTCACAACAAGTGTATGTGGGTGTATAATTGGAGTATGGGGCTATGATATAAAGCTTGCTAAGTAGTGTGAAAAATATAACCTATATCTTAATATGACCAAGACAAAGGAAATGGTGGTGGGATAAGTTCCTACTGACCCCCTTGTCTATCTTTGAGGGAAGACAAGGATGCGGTGAAATATTATGCTATATTGTTTGGATATGCAAGACTGAGGCAACCTCCACAAAGGCATAAAGTAAACTGTATTTTTTGATAAACCTCAGTTCCATCAATGTACAATTGTATACAATGTATAACTGTTGCTCTATTTAAGCTTGAGTTACACACAAAGAGAGAAAAAAATAATGGGGAATCCAAAACAGTTCCTTTAATGTAATGTACACTTTGGAATAAATGGGCTCAGAATAACCATGAAGAGACTGCTTAAAAATATATGCATTTTATACGGTGCAATTTATCTCATGTATGGAAATATTTTACAAAACAAATAAACATGAAAAAGACAATTCACAAAATAAAAACAACCATGGATGAAGAAATGAGTGTCAAAATGTCCTATGGGATTTGTGTCTCCAAGCCAGGTGGAGAATTGGGAGTATGTTGTAGATGGTATGGATTTAGCTGAAAGTTGGTGAAGATGGAGATGATAGTTAGAGTTATTCCAGTTGGACAAAGGATTTGAGGATAGCCAGAAGAAAATTTACAATGGATCGAGGTGGTGGAGTTCACAAGACTTCCCTGCAGTGCACGTGAGAGGCCTCAGCATATAAGCACATGGTTAGCACACAAAGCGACCACAAACTCATGTCAGCTATAACTCCTTTGATAAGAGTTTTTAAAACATAAAAGCTCGATCTATAGAAAAAGAGTACCATGCTACCGTTAACATGGACCAAAAAAAAACAAACAATATAATATGCACCATTACACCAACATTATGTTCCAAGAAATGATATAGAACCAATCCTCAATCGTAGGACCCTCAGCTTCAGACAGGTGAGCATGAGGAAACCATTGCTTCCTCTCCCAAATGCAAGCTGACTTCCTCCTGCTATCTACCTGAATAAATAAACTACATAGTAGCTTAGCGTCCCCTAATGGCAAGGAAGAATGTGATACTTAAATATAACACAAACAGGTGGATTACTACATATATTCTAGGGCTATAGCTATCGAATATTTTAGTAATCGAGTATTCTACCAAAAATKTWATYGATTAATCGAGTAATCGGATAAAATGYACTTTTGCTTAATTAAACAGCGATGTAAAATATATAAGAGAAGCAAATATTAATTGGTTTTCTTTTTAGAAAAATCTCCTTTTATTTTTTAAATGCATACAGCATTTTATCAAAAATAAACATTGTCGTCATTATTCACAATACAAGGAATAGCTTATACCTCTATCTCACCTATGCGGTTTGACTCGCAGTGAGATGCGGTGTTGGGCACCGTGAGCCGCCGCGACTGTCCGCCGACGTTCCGCAAAGTTCTGCAAGGTTCGCAACATGTTTAAACATGTTTTTAAGGCGGCTTAAACATATTTAATTTTTCGCGCAGAAAGATGGAAACGTAATCGCAGCACCAAAACTTGCGGTGAATCATGAAGAGCCGTACTTCCAGCCACCGCGCGAAACCGCGTAGGTGAGAGAGGGGTATTAAAGTTGCCTGAGATTAATTAAGTGCATTACAGCAGCATACATTCTTATTTTAAAGCCTTTTCTCGGATGGCAAAAAAAATGGGTATTTCAAATGACTGTAAGGATCAAAAAACCAAGACACACATTAAAATAAATCATTATACAAAAACACTAAGTTGTGCAACTAAACTTTCAGAACTAATAGTTTCAAAATCTACATCTCAGGCATAACATAAGCCTTTTCTGACAATTTCTGTCGTTTTCTTTTGTTGCTTTCTTCTTCTCTTGGCCTCGCTGATAATTTTATCGTTCCCTTCCATTTTGCAGCCCGCAACAGAACGCTCCCTCAAATCAATACACAGCTAACTGTTTGCGTCTCCTTCCGCTTTGTGGGGGACGTAAGCGCTTCTTCTTCGTTGGTGTTTACTGCCGGCTTGCATCCGGAAGCGCGCTGTGTCAAAAGCGTGCAGTAAACAAATAATTGCGCAAAAACAAACCGCAAGCTTTTAGAATTAATTAAACGAAGCTTTGAGGAAGGAGATTTTGCCTCGATCATTTTTTGTAATTGAATTACTCGAGGAATCGTTTCAGCTCTAATATATTCTAATGGTTGGTTGTGGTAGTTAAGACAGAGATTACAGCAGACTAAACAAACTAAAAAGGAAATGTAGAAAGGTTGTTGGGACCAACCTGGAATGCCCAGAATCAGTTTTGCAAGACAGGACTGATGCTTATGAACTCATTGAATGTCTATTCATGGAGCAAAGCTCTACAGCACCAAATCTCAGAGTGTACCATCATTTAACCCATGTTAACTGTGCAGTAACGCAACTTCCCCTCCCACACACATTCCTCTGCATTGTATTTATTTATTCCTTAAGTATGGACTACTATACATCCTAGTGACAGACACAATTGATGTGCCTGATCACCGCCACAATGACTGCCAATTCAATAGCATTTAATTTTTATTATTTTATTAAATGTACTGCATATGAGTACTTTAATCAAAGTAAATATCAGATTGAAACAGAATAAAAACATTGTGTTTTTAACATGTATTAATATGTGTATAAATATACCTTGTTGTTAGGCTCCAAAATATATGTACTATGCCTCCATTTTTTCACAATAGGAGCTGGTTGTCTTCGGTCCAAACTGCATGTTTTGACCATATTTCCACTCCCCTGCATCAAAAAAAGATTATACTAAATCAAAATGACAACATACATGTACTGTATACACAGTTACAAGATCATGTTTAATTCATTTTAAAATCATAAACCGTTTATAAGCAGATTCACAGAAACAGAACAAATGGACGTCTCACTAAATAACTCTCCCTCAAGCATATGACTTGCCTGCAATAACTAGTGACAGACAGTTACTTGCAAGTGACTGTTATATGTATACATGGTAAACATGATTTTTCATTCAATATGAAAACGCCTTTATTCTGACACATGTAAGCACAATGAAACTCCTTTCTTCACACAACACTGCTAGTTAGGAAGTTTGAGTGAGGTTGCAGGGTTTATACAATTTATACAATTTGTACATCTAGCAGCATTATTTTAAAAAATTAAATAAAATTATTTTAGTGCTTGTTATAGCAACTCTGGGAACTGCCTCATGAGGCTGACAAAGAAAACTCCAAGGAGCAAAGCTGGTGGCTACTTTGAAGAATTGAAAATATAAAACATATTTTGGGTTATTTAACACATTTTCGTTGACTACATAATTCCATATTTGTTCTGTCATACTTTCAATATCATCAGTATTAATACTAAAATCCATTCATCCATCTCGGAACCTCTGTAGTCAAACTAAGGACCATGGAGACCAATGGTGATCATTGTATTCCCATTTGGACAATCTTGGTAGGACCTCCGGTCAACACTCACACACGCATTCACACACTTTGGGCAATTTGGAAATGCGAATTAACCTAAACCTATTGCGTCTTTGGCCTGTGAGAGGAAACCAGAGAACTCAGAGGAAACCCATCAAGCACACACACACACAGATCCGAGGAATAGAACCCGGGACATGGAGGTGCAAGGCTACTAATGCAATTAAAATAAATAAATACAATTGAATAAGAATGTGTGTCCAAATTTTGGACTAGTACTCAAATGTCTCACCCTTGAGGTGTGCATGTGTGCGTGTATATACAGTATACACACACACTGTATATATACAGTGAAACTTTGGATTGCGAGCATAATTCATTCCGGAAGAATTCTTCTTGCAGAATAGTGGCCAGGTCACATGATTTCCTGATGGAGGAAAACGTTTCCTGACTCGCTCCTCCAAAACCTCCCCACAGTGGATCAATAATATTTAGATCTAGTGACTGTGCAAGTCATGGGAGATGTTCAACTTCACTTTGATGTTCATCAAACTACTCTGTCACCAGTCTTGCTGTGTGCTGTGTGCCATCCCTTTCAGACAGCTTCCTCTTGCGTCCACATTGGATGTGGTTCGTCCTTCTTGGTGGTATGCTGACATTACCCTGGATACTGTAACTCTTGATACATCACAAAGACTTGCTGTCTTGGTCACAGATGCGCCAGCAAGTCACGCACCACCAATTTGTCCTCTTTTGAACTCTATGTCTCCCATAGTGTTGTGTGCATTGCAATATTTTAAGCAAAACTGTGGTATTACTCGGTTAATTAAACCTTCACACTCTGCTTTTACTGGTGGAATGTGCAAACAATGATGAAGATTGGCCACCTGGCTGGTCAAATTTAGCCATGAAACCTCCAAAACTAAATTGACCAGTGTTTCAGTTTCATTGACCAAACCCTGTATATATAAGCCTGAAATTATTCATACCCCTGGCAAATTCTGGCTTGAAGTTACTTTCATTCAACCAGCAAGTTTTTTCTTGATTAGAAATGACACAGAAAATAAGACGATGTACAAGAGGCATCATTGTGGGAAAAATTATTACTCATCTTTTCTTTACACTTGAACAAAAAGTGGCATGTCCAAAATTATTCATACCCTTCGCAATAATCAAAAGAAAGGTTTTATTGCCTATTACAGCAATCAAACACTTCCTATACCTGCTGACCAGCTTTTTCCATGTCTCTACTGGTATTTTTGCCCAGTCATCTTTAAAGTTGAGATTCTCAATTGGATTTAAAAGTCAGGACCCTGACTGGGCCACTGCAAAACGTTAATGTTTTTGTGTGCTAACCATTTCTTCACCACTTTTGCTGTGTGTTTTGGGTCGTTGTTGTGCTGAAATGTTCACTGTTGCCCTCAGCAGACTGCCCGATTTTCAGAATGATTCAAAATGATGTTCAGAATGATTCAGAATGATGATGTATTGCTCCTTTTTCATGGTGCAGTTTACTGTGATTAAGTTCCCTGGTCCACCGGGAACTTAATCACAAACACCAAAACCAAAAAAAAATCAAAAACACCCCCAAAACATTAGGTTCCCACCACCATGTTTGACAGTGGGGATGGTGGTCTTAGGGTTGAAGCCTTCACCTTTTTTACGCTAAATGAAGGCTACATCATTGTGGCCAAACAATTAAATTTTAGTTTCAATCGTTCCATAAAACAGAAGACCAGAAGTCTTCTTTGTCCAGATAAACATTTGAAAAGGCAAAGCAGGCTTTTGTGTGCTTTATATGGAGAAGTGGTGTCCTCCTTGGTCTGCGTCCGTGGCATTCAGCGGTGTTGCAGTGTCCGTTGGACTGTCTGCCTTGAGATGCTGCCACCAGCAGAGCCCTTATTCATCAGGGTGGCCTTGGTAATGATCCTTGTAGCGATTCTTTTTTTACCTCTAGCACTATCCTCTTGGCCTGCACAGATGTCACTTTTGGCTTCCAACCGTGTCCTCTGAGATTTTTCACAGTGCGGAACATCTTGTATTTTTTAATAATACGCACTGTAGCCACTAGAACTTCAAAACATTTATTTATGGTCTTATAGTGCTTTCCTGCGACTGAATTTTTCCAAATTTTTCCCAATTTAGTAATATCCAACTCCGGATGATAGGGTGTGCACTTTACCACTGCGCCACTCGGAGGCCCATGATTCAGATCTCTATATATGCAGTCATTGTAGGTCTATATAAAAAAAAAAATAATAATAATAAAAAATATATATATATATATATATATATATATATATATATATATATATATATTTGTTTTATTAAGTATATATGTGTGTGTGTGTGTGTATATATATATATACTAGAGGTGCTCCGGTCAAGATTTTTGGGACCGATCTCCGATCACTAGAAGCTATATCGGCCGATACCGATAACCGATTAAAGGGTCTACTCGAAGCCTTATCATGTGGTACTATTTATTAAACTATATTTAACAACAATGTAAATCAAGTATTGAAATTACAAGAAGAGGAATATCATGAATTGACAACTGGCCAGCAACATGTGCAACACGTCAAATTAATACATAGATACATGTACATACATGTGTTTGGTTAGTAATTGGGAACAGCTTAGAGCTGGTCAAACACAACTTTTCAGTAGATAAAATAACAGACAAATAGGACGAGGGTTGCCAGTGTTATGCGCTAAAATGCTATATAATCTCTATCAGCTATTATATCAGAACATAATTTTATAGGTTTATTATTAGCAAATATGATATAACTATGATAATTTACCCTAGACACGTCACAGGTGTCATGACCATTAATACAAATTCTCATATAATGTTTATTTTTCTGACACACTTATTTTGCAAGGATTTGTCATGTAAATGTATAATGTCATGTATAATGTTTGCACTAAATAAAAATTCGTTATGAAGACTTACACAAAATAATTTTTATTATAAAGTAAGTAAGCAATATAAAAACATCCATCTTGTATATGAAAAAAAAATATTTAGGAAAAAAATCCTATTCAACATGTATTTTTTTTATTATATTGCTTATTTTATAATCAAATTCGTTTTGTCTAAATTTTTGTAATTTGTAATTCATAAACCTATACATTTCTGTTGGTTATATAGGGGGCAATCTGTGGCAGGGGGAGCATTTTAGCGCCTAACACCGGAAGGTCTGCAAGGGCCACAAGCATCCGCAAGGACCGACAAAAAAATAAACGTGTAAATTTCCATATTTAAAAATTTACGTTTTACAAACATGTTTAATTTTTCGCGCGGAAAGATGAAACGTAATCACAGCGCCAAAACTCGTGGTGAATCTGATGAAGTGTACTTTCGGCCACCGAGCAAAACCGCGTTATGTGAGAGAGGGGAATTACCGACAGCTGAGTGAGTGGCGGCGCGCGAGTTGCTGAACTTCCCCGCTCTCTCAAATTTCTGATGAGGTTCGTGGTGTTAAAATGCTTTGGGTGCTTCCCGCCTCGTGGAATTGGCTTGTTACAAAGGTTGCAGATTGCTAATGTATTGTCTTTTTCACACAACACGTATAATTGCCAGACCGGTGAAGCCATTTTAGCAGCACGCAAAAAAAAAGTCCCGCAAGTTTTGTGTCATCTGATCGGCTTTTCGATATCGGCCATTATAGAGACTGTCAATCAAACTCCCCAAAGCTATTATCGGCCGATTATGATCGGCGACCGATCAATCGGAGCACCCCTTGTGTATACACACACACTGTATGTCGCAAAAACATTTTTAACAGCTTCTGGACGTATGAGTTGTCATTCATAATGGTTCAGTTTGGTATATATACAAAACATATATATCTCTATACAACGTAGCCACAAATAAGTCTGCCCTGTCAAAACTGGAAATTATTATTTACCCTGCGTACCTACAATGACTGCATATATACAGATCTGAATCATAACACACACACATGTTCAAACATGACATCTTCGCTAAATAATGGAGCTCAAAAAAAAAAAAATATATATATATATATATATAAAATAGAGTAAAAACTAGCACCCTGGTATAATGATCACAAACACACACTATAAAAGACAGCTCAAAAACCAGAAATGGTATCAAACGAAATTGATAGTGTATCAAACAGCTTGGAAAGAGAGCTTAAAACAAACCTTTCAGTTATTAATCTCCTAATTAAAAAAACAGACCTCCTTTTGGCTCAGGTCTAATTTGATTCATTTTCACCTTGTACAGTCGTGGCCAAAAGTTTTGAGAATTACACAAATTAGTTTTCACAAAGTTTGCTGCTAAACTGCTTTTAGATCTTTGGTTCAGTTGTTTCTGTGATGTACTGAAATATAATTACAAGCACTTCATATGTTTCAAAGGCTTTTATCGACAATTACATGACATTTATGCAAAGAGTCAGTATTTGCAGTGTTGGCGCTTCTTTTTCAGGACCTCTGCAATTCGACTGGGCTGCTCTCAATCAACTTCTGG